>JAECUM010000639.1:15000-220134 GCA_016617855.1 Megalonaias nervosa
GCTTTTTTGTAGTGCCCTGTCGAGGAAAATCAGGAACCTTGTGAAATTTTGGAACCCCACGACCCCCACCCCACCCCACCCTACCCCACCCCACCCTCTAACACTTGACCTGCTCCGGCCCTGTTCTGATTGACAGTAAAGTTAACTCCTGTCATCCAAATCTGAATTATATGTACTCTGACAGATTATGCAACACTTGCCTTTGCAGCAGTATGTTTCTAAATTTGTGGTCTTTTATGAAGTTTACTGTAACAAGTACCAGATGGTCGTTGATATCTTTAGATCTACGTACACAATCACATGAACTTCTTGAAATTTGCCTTCAGACGTTATAAAGATTTCATCTCGAACCGATAGTTAAGTAATTTATGAGCCCTAGTTATTTTATCGGACATAATCTTTATTGATCATTACACGCCAACAGTGGTATATTCCATTGGAATGATATTAGTTACATGTTTAACCATTCTCAGGTGCAAAACTCTGGAATAAAACCTTCATTATTTATTTGTTATCGTTGTTTGACCAGGTATTTGAGGTAAAACAAAATATTTACTTATCCTTGTTTTTATGTCTATCCAACCATTTTGTATGATAAATATTTCTCGATAAGATTAAAAAGGCATTTTTTACGAAATGTTGTAAATCGGTTAATTAAGTGTGTCTCAAAGTCTAATCAGGTTAAAATTCATTTGGCTTACGTAAGTAAAAGTATACCATTGCACGGGTTATTCCAAATATATGTATTGCCTGTAAAACCAGAGTACGACTAGATAGAGGAAAAGAGTTTAAGAATAGAACAGATGGAATGGCTCGCCATTTTAATCCCAACGCTTTTAACTGCATCAACTGTACTCACACCCACCCCAAAGACAGCGACCCAGTTTTTGATAATTTTAAATCCATCCCAAACATGAGATATCCCATGGCAACATGCATGACACTTATTCAGAAAAATAACATGTAATGTCACTGTAATTGAATGTTTCCCATATATAATTCTTAACTCTTCTCGGAACATCAGCCGAGGTAGTCATATAACGACACTCTTGTCAGAAATTGTCACCATAAGGGTAACATAACAGGGAAATTTGTAAAATTGCCATATAAGTTATTTAGGAACGTGCATGATGATGGAAGAAGAAGGTCATCATATTGCCGACACTTTCTAAAATCAATCGTGGGGATAAAAATGTCTGGGGCCTAAGATATTTTTGTATTAACCCAGACATATATTGGTATTAATGTTGTGGAGCCTTGGAGCCATCCTGATATGGTATTAATGTTGTGGAGCCTTGGAGCCATCCTTATATGGTATTAATGTTGTGGAGCCTTGGGGCCATCTTGATATGGGTCGGTAAAGATTTGGGATGTACTGGAACAGGAGTTAACTATCATTTCTGGATCTGATAATTATTTTAGTACTCTTACAAAGAAACAGAAAAAACTATTTGATTGTCCTTTCCAATGTTATTTTTTGCATTAAAGTTTCAAATGGACAAAAGTTAACTCGATTAAAAAAATATCGCTTATAAACTTCATTTCTTTTTTATGACAAGATTTTTTAAAACAAAACAAAAAGACTTTTGTCTGAACCCTTAATATTTTTATTTTCACAAATAGGTAGGTTAAACCATTCTTCCAAAGAATTCAATTTTATTTTCCGTAAAGTTTAATCCGAACACATAATAAATCTTTCAACAAGTAAAAAGTATATTTGTTGCATTATTTCTTTGGGTTTTTTTACTTAATCCATCCCAATATATGAAATATCTTTTATTTCCCCAAGCAATTTTATAAACAAATATAATCCCGATTTTTCGTCAAATTTAATTTTTCTTCTAATCCATTGGAATTTCGATGTTTGAAAGAAGTTCATAAAGTTCCCCATTCTCAAAGTATTATACGTCCCTTTGTATCCTCTTCTTTTATTGCCTGCCAAATAATGTAAAATTCGTAATCACTTTAATATTATCAGGTGGGTTCAGTAAAGCCAACAAGAAATATATTAAGTTTGGAGAGAGTTTGCGCTTTAATTACTACTATTCTACCAACGGTATTCAGTATTCTTCTTCACCACTGAGTAAGTAGCGATTGTACTTTGGGGATATATTCTATAATAACTAATATCTATCATTTCATACAACTTAAAGACTAAATTGAGCTGATCCCCACCCCCATTAATTTCCTGCAAGCGTGATGGTACATATCTTGACGAATGTTGTTTAAATACTTTTGATGTTGCTTTGTTTTTGTTACGATTTACTTGAAAGCTTGACATCAAATCGAAAACTTCTAATACCTTCAGGTCAGCCCCTTTCAGACATTAAATCGAAACATTCTAATAGCTTCAGGTCAACCCCTTTTTAACATTAAATCGAAAACTTCTAATACATTCAGGTCAGCCCCTTTTAGACGTTAAATCGTAAAATTCTAATAGCTTCAGGTCAGCCCCTTTTAGACATTAAATTGAAACATTCTAATAGCTTCAGGTCAGCCCCTTTTAGACATTAAATCAAAAAATTCTAATACCTTCAGGCAGCCCCTTTTAGACATTAAATCGAAAAATTCTAATAGCTTCAGGTCGGCCCCTTTTAGACATTAAATCGAAAAATTCTAATAACTTCAGGTCAGCCTTTTTTTGACATTAAATCGACTTAATAAATACCAATAACATGTTCAATATGTTTCCAGGTCTTTTTTTTACAAAACTTGTATCAAAACCCGAATAGATTTTAAACGATAATGCAGATATTGTGCAAATACAGACATACTAAGTAGGGTTATGTTATACGAAGCAGCTTTACGTCAGCCTTTATAACAGCATGACTCAGATTTATTACTGAGAATCAGTAATAACTAAGTCAACTAAAAATTTTGCATCATCTCCGCTAACAAACTCAGTTCGGATCCGACATATTTCTCAAAGGTATGTTTGATATTTCTATCAAATAATCAGGCATACATAATACTTTTAAAAAAAAATTATTTTGCACGTCATAAAACTGCGATTAAAGGTTAATTAATGAATGAACGGGTTAATTTTCTGTTTGTAATTATTTGTTGACAAAATGACTATAGAAACTACAAAGTCTACCAATGCCGATAGTTTGGACAAAATGTTCATGTACATGTTTATTCCTACCAATTAGGTCCTTATCGATTATAAAAATCCATGTACGTGTCATTCCTGTCAGTTAGGTTGGTTATTGACCATGACAATGCATTTTCATTGATGTCGGGATTTGGTTGTTTTAGGGTTTACAGTGACGACCGGAACAACAACGATCAATGGAACGCAAATGCCGACGACCCAGCTGTCTCCGGGAATGTACGCTCCTATTTACGCTCCCCAAATGGCCGGAGGTTATATGCCCGTCAATGCGGCTATGAACAGTCCGTATGGTGCACCCCCACCAGCCTACGACCAAGCTGCCAAGAACTAATCGATATATGAGATGGAAAAGTCAATATATTGAATCTAACTGCTTTGAAATGATCTGTAATATATGGAATGAAAGAAAGTGATTCTCACCAATCCATCAGAAATTGATGATATAGGGAGGGGCAACATTGTTCTATAATTATTCTTATGATCTAAAACTTGTATCATAAAAGGTCAAATTGCGTCCCAGTTTGTCTCTAAGTCATGTGACGAAAGGTCTATTTGCACTCCAATTTGTCTATGTCACAAAACCCCCAATTGTATCCCTATTTGACTCTATGTTCACTGTCTTCTACAACTCTAATTATATATTATGAATATATGGTCTAAACAAATATTTTCTATGCATTAAATTGATAAATTACGTCGAGAGATTCGGGAAGTTCATTAGAAAAGCTTTTGAATCAATTAAATCGTGTTGCACAATGAACATTAGGTGAAACCTTTTACAGCCGTTTGAACCTTGCAGCTATAAAGAGCATGGTCTCTTCATCAAATCACATCTGGCCAGAACGATAATGGTCATTATCTCATTCAATGTTTTGCCGACTAGAATTTTGCGCAAAAAAAAAAAAAATTATTAATATTCACTTTTCGACTACAAGTCTAATAATTTAGCTTAAAATTCAACACTCTGCTTAAGTTTATTGACTAGAGCGTGATAGCACGAGCCTGTTTTGAGAAAAGTTAGTAAGTGAAAGAAGCGGGGTAACAATTGTCTACACAAGGTAAGGAGAAACAATTTGATAACTCGAGTTGCTGCGTCCGGGCAACCATTTCTTTTATGAAATATGTGATAGCAAAAAGCAATCGATTACATTACAGGTAGCTAATTTCTAATTTTGATCTTTCATTTATAAAATTCCTGGTTAACATGTTTGGACCATTTATAATCTGTACTTAGAGGTGTCGAAGAAAATAAACAATAAATAAACAATAAATAAAAATACCTTCGTAGCTTCATGAGCACGACATTTATTTGAAATTTAGTTTGATTTTTTTTTTTTTTTCAAACTAGAACGTGACCACGAAGACTGTGTTTTAGTTCAAATGTTTCCTGACATGCATAAAATTAGAATTACCAGTTACAGATGGTTGTCAGTATATGAATTAAAAGAAAGGAAATCACTACCTGCCCAACTTTGGGCAGGCTATGTAGCATCCTGGTCAAAGGAAAATGCTTCATGCGAGATTTAACCGGGTCTACAAAGAGGAGAATCGACTGATTTTCTTGCAACTTAAATTAGCGTCGGGAATGAAAACGTAATGTTTTCAAATTGCAACACTAGTTGTAGCATTCTAATATGTTCTATAAAAGTTTAACTTCAAGATATTTTCTTTTCCTGCAATTTCTGCGTGATCAGTGATTTTCACTTATGGATTGTGTGCACAATATATCTTTATTTGGTAATGTATTCATCATATATAAATTATCTTGTGCTTCATTTATTAACAATTGCAAATAATTGTGATATATTGTGCTTCATTCCTTAATAATTTTACATAATTATAATTACAATATGAATTGGTTTTAAAATTATCCGTATGACTGTGTGTTCCTTTGTATATATTATTCGAGGGGAAAAATCCAATTAAGACCTTGCCCAGGTCTAAACAAACACAAGCAACTTCATGCGATGCATATTACGGACGACCCGCTTTGCAGCGATATTTAGACATGCTGTAGATGGTATTTGCAGCTGACATTGTGATTCTGTGCAGTGGAATACCTATTACTGATTGATCAATGAATTCCAGTAGAAACAGATTAATGTCTTAAATGCATGCAGATGTGTTAATCATTAAACTTTTGTTTGCATGTTTTGTATACGTGTTGATAGCGAGTAATGTCATACATGTACAAAAGATGTGTTGATAATTACATTTTATATTTCTTTTGGGCTTCCTTGAAAGATACCTAATTTCACCAGTCATAATGTTTAATCCAACAGCAGTTTATGCACGTTTTGTATTCAAGAGCCTAATGCTAATAACAAGAATGCTTTTCACTGATACTTTAAAGCGTTAATTTTTTTTTCTCAATATTGTGTCTAGCATTAAATTGCTTGAAAGCACCTATTTTATACTCCTAGATCTCCACGTCTTTTTATTCATTTAACCTACAGGAACCGCCGAGGCTCAGTTGTTTAGCATTCCATACTTGTGGTTGAAAAAGTGCGAGTTCGAATCCTGCCATCACATCAGCTAGGGACGGCTACCATGGTATTTCCTAGAGCGAAGTAATTTGCCCAAATATCGTAGGCACTAACAGCTAACTTGCGTTCCAGTGCCGTAAAATACCATCTAAACGATATCAAACATTTTTCTTCTTTGTCATCTTGTCATTAACATTTTACAATAATGTAGCATTTCGGACCAGAATAAAGTATAACTGATGTGTAATGAAATACCTTTTGTATTCTATTTTTATATTATATTCAGTTTTCCTTATTATTTTGTAGAAAACGGCTAGCATATTTAGCATAATAACGACACAACGTGAGTCGATGTTGGGAGTTTATTTTAAATGTTATATATCTTCATATTAAGCTAAGCAAGATGCATGTGTGGACTTTCAACAGAACGGAAACAGCACCAAGGGGGGTGTTTTTTTAATTTGTTAGAGTTACAAGGCAGCATATACATGAAGACAACTACCAAAAACCAGCCAAGTGTTAATTTGTTTTGCACAGTGTAAGTAATGACAAATAGTTACATAGCATTGATTTCAACCGTTTTCAGAGCGGTGAGATAACTATTTAACTTAGATTAATGTCGGCATCGATAGAGAATGTGTATAAATTAATGTCGGCATCGATAGAGAATGTGTATAAATTAATGTCGGCATCGATAGAGAATGTGTATAAACTAATGTCGGCATTGATAGACTGATATAACACTTGACTGATACGACACTTTTCCGTGTTGCAAGCCTTGTCAAATATAACACCTCAAAAATTTGAGATATTAAATCAGAGAACGTCTAAAGTAGTTGTGTGTGGTACGTGGGGCTTCAAACGATAAATATATAGCGCTCAAAGGCTTACGTGGAGATGGCGCTATGGCCTCAGACGAAATTCCAATGTTACATTGGTCCATATGTTTAAGAAGGGAATGGTATTATAACCTGAAAAGGAATTCCAATGTTACATTGGTCCCAATGTTTAACAAGAATGGTATTATAGCCTCAAACGGGAAATGAACATTACGTAGTAGGTGCGATTTCCATGTAAGCTTTGGAGTCTAAGAATATTGGACTTCAAATGGTCTTATATCCTCAAACGGGATTGGTAGCGTTAAAATGGTCAAAGATAAAAAGGGTCAGGGTTTAAAGTTTTAACTTGTTGCCTACAACATAGACATATTATGGAAAAGCTGCAGAAAAAAAAATTCTAATAATATCCAGCCACACCCCAAAATCGCATCGGATGCCTTTAACTGAAAGGCACATGCAATTCAGTGATAACATTGACCCTCGCATCTATAGATTTAACTTGTCCATGTCCCATGATATGTCCTAGAAATGAAACACAAGCCCAGGAAAACTCACTTCAGGATAAAGTAATTGTCAAATTTGTATCAGTGAGTCTGTCAAAGAATTTTCGAATTGTCTCTTGGTAGATCTTTCCAGGTGTCGTTGTAGATGATGATGTCATTGATTTAAGCATCACAATTATCTAGAACAGATCTAATTATATTCCTTAGACGTTGAAACGTACAAGGCGAACCTTTTTTCCCAACCGGCATAGGTTGTTGATGATCCTTAGGTATCTTCTGATTGGGTTTTCCTACCATTTGACAAGTGTGAAAAGATGTAAAGTATTTAGAAACAACACTTTTAATCTTGGCCACTAAAAGTGATCTAAGGTCTTGCGATATAAGGTCAAGGTCATTGATCTCTAAATGATGAGCCGAGGGAGTTTCGTAGGCCAAACTAAGAATTTCCTGTCTGTACGATTTATTTCACTACAGTACAAATTGAAAACTTAAAAAGCTTAAAAAGCGAACTTACGGTATTTTGCGAATTAATCCCAAATAATCCTAGAATTACTAACACAATTCCAGGGGCCCGGAGTGGCCGAGTGGTCTAAGGTGCTCACCGTTACGGATCACTGCCATCTCACCGCTGTCTGCGTAGGTTCGAGTCTCGGGTTTGGTCAATGTGGGTATGTGAGAAAGCTTGCCAGTAGCCTCTCTTGGGTCGGTGGTTCTTTCCCGGGTTCTTTCTACACCATTTATACTGGCCGTCATGTTGTTGTTGTTGTTTGGTTTAACGCCATTTTCAGCACAAGATAGGCTATGCATGGTGGCCAGTATAAATGGTGGAGGAAGAACTTGGGAAAACCACGGAAAGAACCACCGACCCACGAAAAGCTACTGGCAAGCTTTCTCATGCCCGAGACTCGAACCCACGCACACAGAGGTGAGACGGCAGCGATCCGTAACGGTGGGCGCTTTAGACCACTCGGCCACACGGGGCCCCTGGCCACCATGTACAGCCTATCATGTGCTGAAAAATGGCGTCAAACACTACAACAGCAACAACAATAACAACTAACACAGTTCCTAATGATTTAAGTTCTCATTGAACTTTAGTGGTAATCCAATATAAATCCAACACTGGAAGTGTTGATGTGCCTATGGTGGCACGTGTCGTAGTTGTCTTTTGTTGACTCATAATAATACAATCCAAGAACATATCCTTATTTGAATTTCACTATAATTCCCCGTTAATGTCTCTTTCCAAGAATGTAATTTAAGATGATAAGCACTTCTTATTTCCAGTAAATAAATAATATGAATAAATAAATTCAACCCCAAATGAAATTCTGGGCACAATAATAATACAACTGCTAAGCTCTTATAACACGAATAAATAATATTTAGATAAGCAAGATTATAAAGTCCTCTACTTGACCTCAGGTTACAAATAACATTTTCTAAAAGCACTATTACCTAATGGAAAATTTCATTCTGGAAGGTTCCAAATGTTTACAAGATAAATTCTTAGTTATAATTAGAAAGTCTATGACTACAATGATAATAAAGAACAAGGTAAACACGATATCATCGACTCAGGCATTGACAATAATCCTAATAGGTATCCCTTACTCAAAGACAAAAAATTAACTATGTATTAGTTGTTTACAGAATTAAACAAAAATCAATGATTCAGGTCAGGCTGAAAATGAGCTTCTTTTGGACAAAATCAAATCCAAAATACAATAATTAATACCGTATAATGATTTTCTTTCAATAACTAAAAGACAACGCAGATTAAATATACATAGTACAAAGACGGATATAAAGCAAAAAGTGATGACTAAGGTAGAAAATGGGTAAGACGCCAGTCACATACTATTCTTTACTCCTAAATGTACTTGATTTACGATCTAACATACCGTATCGTGTGACCAGTACACCACATATACAATCCAACACCGCACATTTACTATCCAACACACCGTTGGAGCCCTCAACATCCAGTTATGCACCATCCATTATGCCCATATATACTATCCAGCACACCACATTTAGTATGCACCACACCGAAGAGACTGGTATCCCAGTCACTATTCAGTACGCTGTCTGGAATAATCAACATCACATTTACTACATACAACACTGTAGTGACTAAATGCTAAAGGTCCTATACAACACACCATTTGGAGTAGCCAACGCCTATTTATCTACTGGACACACATGGTAGGATATAAAAGAAGTGGTGTAATATAGAATTTTAATCCTTATAAACAAAACCAACTTCCCTATCACCGTATAACTTTCCTATCATCTCCTTCTAAACAAATATAAACAATATAACTGCCATATTACCACCTTTCAAACAAAGCCAACACCCCCTACAGCCATTATAATTCCAATAGCTCTGCCAGTGAAGTACAAGGAGAGAAGAAAAATTCCCCTTACGCCCTATAAAGTCACATAATGTGCTATAAGTCAGTGATTCGTCGCACATTGCTTCTACACCGAAATCCTGTAAATGTCTTCAACTGATTAATACAAAATGTTATTTATTTCGTGATGTGACCTTTTCTTTTTTTTAAAGTTATAGTTTGTAGGTATACGTTGTTAGACGTTGATGCGCATTACAAAAGCCGAGATCTATTAAGAACACATCGTGTACATGAGGTCAACGTTACCATGTTGCGTCACACGACCGTCACAGTACTTGGTAACCTTACGGTTATTACATTCACATTAGGAATCACGTTAAACTTAGGGCAACCGTTGTTCATTATTGTCAGCTTGCTAGTTATATTTTAGAACCACTTATCCGATAATTTGCAACTCAAAATGTATGGAGCTTATTTACCCACACTTGCAATACTAGTCTCTCTCTCTCTCTCTCTCTCTCTCTCTCTCTCTCTCTCTCTCTCTCTTGTAAACACACGACCTCTAGTACACCTAGAAACACATACACACACGAAGACGATTGGTCGAGTTTACGAGACATGACAGTGTTAACATGGCATTAATTGGAATTAATGGTACACGTCACAACTCGGCTCTTTCAGCGAAAAGAATGAAAAATTAACGATTAATTTAACTTCAGACCAACTCTGTCTATTGAGTGCATATTATACCTTAACATGGATTTTCCCTTCAATACTTAGTGTTGTAATTTTCCATGACAATGGATTTTATGAAACTGTTATTTGAATTGTCTGTGTAAAATCCATTATCTGACAAATATTCATTTGATCAAATCACATAATGTATGTCACTAATAAGCATTACTGGTCTACAGCCAAAATGCTTCCGAAATAAATGTAGTCAAACTTTATTAATTCTGGGTCGGTGAGAACGAAAATGATGCTTACAATTGTTGATTGGCTCTAGTTTTAAAGATATGATAATGGGTCAGTATATACGACCCTTGACTTGGGAATGGCGGAGGATAAGTGAGTTATAAAGGGAATGGATTTCAATTTAAACCAGAAATGACTAAAATACATCTTTGACTGGATCTATGAATGAATCTATGACTGGGTTTGGACAGTACTTGCGTTTTAGGCAAAACAATGAATGACGTATTCTGAAGCTGGTATTGCGTCATACATGATATGAATTGCATCATGTTATTCCTAGAAGTCATGGATGATGTAATCATAACTAAGCTTACATCACTCTGCTGAGCAAACTGCCCTTTATCAGCTCTAGAAATCATCACAAGTGTCGTGCTCTCTTATTTGTCAGTGTTTGATTTTGCAAAGAGTCACATATCTGTTTAGTCAAAGTGAGCAGAGATGCCTCGTACTTGTGTGAACAATGCAGATAACTTCTGCTATGTTTGTGGTGAAGTGACTTTAGCATCACAAAAGCGCAGTATAACCACTATGGTTAAGAAAGCCTATCATCTTTATTTTGGCTGCACAATTGGAGATCAGGACAAGAGGTGGAACCACACATATGCTGCAACACTTGTGCAACAAATGTTCGCCATTGGTTGAACAGGAAAAGGAGATATGTGCCTTTTGCAGTGCCAATGATTTGGGGAGAGCCAATAGATCATAGCAGCAATTGTTACTTCTGCATGGTGCCTCTAGTTGGGAAAGGTATGTCAAAGAAGAAAAAGATTGTACGTTATCCAAACATTCCATTAGCTATACGCCCAGTACCCCACGGTACACGACTGCCGGTTCTTGATGCACCAGAATCATTCTCACTTGAGTCAGACGAGGAAGAGGAAGAGGATGAAACTTCTAGTCCTGAACCATCAATGTCACATGACCCATATTTTTCCCATCCTCCTCCTATGAACCACACCTCATACCACAAAGTGTGCTGAAGGACCTTGTCAGGAATTTGGAACTGTCCAAGAATAAGGCAGAGCTGTTGGGCTCCAGATTACAGCAGTGGAATCTCCTGACAGGTGATGTTAGGGTTTCCATGTTCCATGACCGTCAAAAGGATCTTGTCCCATTCTTCTTCATGGAAGGTGATCTTGTAGCCTGCAACAACATCGATGGTGTGATGGCATCCTTCAACATCGTTCATGATCCAGATGAGTGGAGACTGTTCATTGAGTCTTAAATTTGTTTTGCTGCATAATGCTAATGTTTTGCCATCAATTTCAGTTGGTCAGTGCAGTCCATATGAACTAAACCTATGTAAACATGAAAGGAGCTTTTGAAGTGCATACACTATGACCAGCATCAGTGGCAGCTTTGTAGCGATTTGAAGGGTCTTGCTCTTTTGCTTGGTCTGCAGATTAGATGCACAAAATACTGCTGTTTTCTCTTCGAATGGGATAGTCGTGAGAGAAATTCCCACAACATCAAGTGTGATTGGCCACTCCGACAGTCATTCGAGCTGGGAGGAAACATTTTCAGCATCCACCACTTGTTGAATTAAGGAAGATTTTGTTACCACTCTTGCACATCAAGCTGGGTCTGATGAAGAACTTTGTCAAGGCCATGGACAAAACACAAGCAGCTTTCAAGTACCTCCGTGGAAAATTTAAGGTTAAGTGAAGCTAAGATACAGGAAGGTGTTTTTGTTGGTCCTCAGATTCATGAACTTCTTCGAAATGATGCATTTGACCGTCCACTGAGTGGCAAGGAAAAGATGGCATGGAAAGCCTTCCAGTTAGTGGCAACAAATTTTCTCGGAAACAACAAGGCAGACAACTACAGGGAGTTGGTGGAAAACATCCTCAAGGCATACAAAAGCGTTATAGTGTAATGCAACCATGAAAAGATCTAGGTTTACAATTTATGATTAAAGCTCTATTATCTACACAATATACACAGATGTAAAATGTAAAACCTTAAATATCTTGGACACAGTAGCAAATCACTTGTTTTAATTGTCTTATTTAAATTAAGCACATCAAAATCCATAATAAATAGCACATTTTATCTCTGAAGCAGACGACTTCAAAAAATTGTAGTCCAGTTGTAAATATATTAGAGCTTTGTAAGTGTGTGCGTGCACATGTGTGCCTGCCCCAACAGTTGGTGGTGGGTAGGAGTAGACAGATAGAGAAAGAGACAGAGAGAGACTGCAACTGCTGGAGGGTTGAAGGCATGTTTCCCAACAACATTATCATGTCATTTTCACACACCACTGATTTATTGTGAATGTCTCGTCTAAACAACGATGTCGAAAATTCTCTGATTAGCATGGATTTCTCGGTGGCATCATCTGACGTGGAGGTACTTGACATCGGAAAACCATTTGCCAGTTAGCACGGAAAGAAATAAATGTTCCACCAACTATACAATAAGTAAAAAACATACAAATTTAAACTCTATGGATGCGTCCACGCATGCATGTATAGATGGATGGATGGAATAAAGGAAGGAATGAACGATTTCTTTATTTGTTCCAGAATATATCAAGTTTGGGGTACTTATGAAAGTAATATTAATCAATAGAGAACAATCCACCCAACCAACCAACAATCCCTACACACAGTTTCAAACTTCAATAACAATAGTGGTATGTGGCACTTGTAAGCCAAAACGGGAATAAATATTAGCCCATATATTTACATTAAAAGACACGTGACAAACGGGACATTTCTTGTTAAAATTGTCCATAGCTTTAAGATGCGAAAGCTAATTGTGCCAGTGTTTAGAGTCAAGCGTGAATTCAACCTTACTGTAAGCTTTTTTGTGATCTTCTTGAGAGCCAAACGGGAAATTGCAGAGATAAATTGGGTCATGTTAAACCGTTTACATTTTGAAAAGTTCATAGTACCATACGGGAAATGTAATGTTACAATTTTTATTACATTCCATACACACACGTGACAAACGTCTACTATCCAACAAAAAGGGCATGAGTGTTGATAAACATACTATACTTACAAGCACATAAGCATACCATCACACAAAAAAGTGGGGCAGGATGTTAAAGAAGAGGGAGGCAATTGACACACAGTCTCAAACAAACATTCTATACTATCACACAAGGGTAGGACATACTTATAGACACACTGCTATACCCTCCCACACATGTAAACACCAGAGAAAGGACACTGGTCTTTAAGTTTTAGTTGTCGACGTACACAAAACATACACAAATACAAACAAAAAATTGGCAAGAGACCTGGGTTACCCTGAAAAGGGTTGTTGGCTTATGCTGCTACCACAATGTAATTAGTGGTTATTACACCTTCTGGGTCGAGCGTCGAAGAACGCACATCATTTGATACAACTTGTCTAGGTGAAGACCACGAGACTAACACTCGTTGGCCTGCTTCCATCAGTCTTCCTCATCTGGGATCCAGTCTTTATGACCCATCTAGCGAATCTATTCCTGGATCTTTATTCAGCTGGCATCTAGAAGATAAAAGTACCGTTCTCTCTTTTGGCATCCTCAGTCAACCTTTGGCTAGTAGTAGTAGTAGTAGTAGTAGTAGTAGTTATAGGACAATATGTCCTGTTTTCATCAGATGATTATAAAGCAAATGTATCTCACAAAGTTTTGAACGCATTTGAATTGCAAAGTACCATACAAAGCGTATTTCGTGTCATTAGATAATCTAATATTTGACCGACTCATTTGTTTACCGAAACCAGTTTGACTGCAAAATATCATACCTACGTTAGGTACAATATATAAGATCGATCTGCAATAACATGTCTAGACTACACCACATTAAATACAGTTTGACTGCAGAATTTCATACCTACACTAGGTACAATATACAAGATCGATTTCCAATAACATATGTCTAGACTAGACCACACTAAATACAGTTTGACTGCAGAATATCATACTTACATTAGTTACAATATTCAAGATCGATTTGCAATAACATATGTCTAGACTAGACCGCACTAAGTACAGTTTGACTGCAGAATCTCATACCTAAACTAGGTACAATATACAAAATCGATTTGCAATAACATATGTCTAGACTACACCACACTCAATACAGTTTGACTGCAGAATATCATACCTAAACTAGGTACAATATACAAGATCTATTTGCAATAACATATGTCTAGACTAGACCACACTAAATACAGTTTGACTGCAGAATATCATACCTACATTAGGTACAATATTCAAGATCGATTTGCAATAACATATGTCTAGACTAGATCAAACTAAATACAGTTTGACTGCAGAATATCATACCTACATTAGGTACAATATTCAAGATCGATTTGCAATAACATATGTCTAGACTAGACCACACTAAATACAGTTTGACTGCAGAATATCATACCTGCATTAGTTACAATATACAAAATCGATTTGCAATAACATATGTCTAGACTAGACCACACTAAATACAGTTTGACTGCAGAATATCATGCCTACACTAGGTACTATATACAAGGTCGATTTGCAATAACATATGTCTAGACTAGACCACAGTAAATACAGTTTGACTGCAGAATATCATACCTACATTAGATACAATATACAAGATCGATTTGCAATGACATATGTTATATGTTTACAGCCTTACTATGGTTCAAGTCCTACTTGGTCAACAGGACACAAATTGTGTCCACAAATGGAAAACACTCCAGCCCAGTTGATCTATGTTGTGGTGTTCCACAGGGATCTATTCTTGGACCTGTTCTCTTCATTCTATACACTCAGCCACTCTCAAGTGTCATAGATCATCATCCAGTGTCTCACCAATTGTATGCTGATGACACCCAAATATACAAATCTACCCACCTAACTGAAGTTGAAGCTACCATCCAAGGTGTAGAGTGGTGCATTTCCGATGTGAAATCATGGATGACATGTAACAAGCTGCTGATGAATGATGATTAAATTGAAGCCATTTTGATTACAAGACAAAGACTTTCTCATTCGCATACTTTACCTCAGACAATAGATATCAGCAACACCAACATTAAATTCACACAGTCAGTACGAAACCTAGGTGTTACTCTCGACAGTACTCTTTCATTGCACCAACATGTCATGAACATATGCAAGGCTGCATATCTTGAGCTGAGACGCATCAGCTCCATTCGCAAGTATCTTTCAGTTGATGCCACTAAAACGCTTGTGTGTTCCTTACTACTTTCAAGACTGGACTATTGTAACTCAGTTCTGTCTGGTTCGTCTCAATATCGACTCCAGAAACTTCAAAAAGTTCAAAACACAGCTTCTCAGATCATCCTTAGAGTACCACGATCAGAACACGCCTCCCCCTGCTCTGTAACCTACACTGGCTATCCATTCGATCCAGAATTAAACACAAAATTTGTTCTCTGTGCTACGTTTCACTGACGGGCTTCAGTCCAACATACGTATCCGACCTCACCCATATGTACACACCAGCAAGATACTTACGCTCCTCTTCTGACACTCGTATTCTCATTATTCCCACTATGAAAATGAAATCATATGGACAACGTTCTTTTGCATACCAGAGCCTAGCAACGTGGAACGAATTGCCCATTGAACTTAGACACAAAGACACAGTGATCTCATTCAAGAGCGCTCTTAAAACTCGCCTATTTCAACTGCAAGAACAGACTTAAAGACTTAATAATGTTTCCTTACCTTAAATATTTACAGCATGTTTTCTGTTTTCTAATTTCGTGGTGTTTGTTTTTATTTTTGTAATCATATCATTATATATGTTTCTTAAGTGCTGTCAAATGTTGCAAAGTGCTTAGAGTTTCTAAAGATTAGGCGCTATACAATGTCCTCATTATTATTATTATTATTATTATTTCTAGACCAGACCACACTAAATACAGTCTGACTGCAGAATATCATACCTACATTAGGTATAATATACAAGATCGATTTGCAATAACATTTGTCTAGACTAGACCACAGTAAATACAGTTTGACTGCAGAACATCATACCTACACTAGGTACAATATACAAGATCGATTTGCAATAACATATGTCTAGACTAGACCACACTAAATACAGTTTCTAAATGCACCACCGACGAAAAATGTTTTGACTTAATATTTGTGTGTGTGTGTATTTATTAGGAAGAACTGCACCAAGTATCAGTTGACATTAGCCATGCTACAAAGAAGATCCATTTTCTACTCAAGGCTTTCAAAAATACATAAAGTTTTGCTTTAAGAGGGAATATAGTATTATTAGACGTACATTTATCTATGTGTATGTATGTGTGTAGAGAGAGAGAGACAGACAGAAAGACAGGCAGACAGACACAGACGTCTATAACGGTGTTAATACAAAACAGTTTTCAAACGTTTCGAGCAAATCCAGCTCTTCGGCGGGGGAAGAAAAAATTTACATCCACATGAACATGTAATCACCTTCGACAAAATGAAGGGCCTCTTAAATACAACATTGGAGGGAATTAAACTCATGTTTCAATAGATATCGAAGACCAAAAATATGCCTTTTTAAATTAACATGTAGTAAAAGTGTATGATAAAAACTAGTTTTCAGGAAAAATGACGCTTTGTTTATTTTGGTTGAACTCGAAACCATTTTTTTTTTATTTTTTAAACATAGGGCGAGTGATTGGTATAGGCTTAGGGATAGCTCTTGTATTACTGACACATTAGCTTTGGTAAAAAAAAAAACACAGGGGCTCGTATCGTTGCTTACAATTTACCTGTCATACATGTACAATATAATAACTACTATATAGTACATGTATGACAGGTAAATTGTAAGCAACGATACTAGCCCCTGTGAACAAACCTACATAGTTATTATTGAAAATCCACCAATCAGCCCTCTTACCTGTATTGGTAACTTACTCGTAAGAACCATACGTAGTTATATTGAAAATCTATCAGTCAGCCTCCTAACCTATATTGGTAATTTATTCGTAATACACTGAAACGATTGCAGACAGATTTTTATTTTCAGCAATGCACAACTGTACTTATCTATCATTTTAAGCTATTGATATTTCTCGCAGCTCTTGTGTAAGTAAGTGTACAAAACCAGCCGGTATGTTCACTGTTATGTCTCGGACAAATATGTCTGATTGCAATGGTTGTTGAGTATGTGGAATACGACCGCAAACATCCGACATAACAATGCAGGATTTGAATACGCATAGGCATGATTATACACTACACACTATACACACTATCCACGTCCATGAAAGAATATGAACCTTTTTAACTGCAGTCTTGAGAGAGACAATACTTGTGTAAGTATATTTTCATCTACCTTAAAACTCAACAGTAAGGTGGTCACGTTAAATTCACAATATCCATTAACTTTATTAACCTGACAAACATTGTATTAGACTTAGTCACATATTATATGTTCTTTTCTCACTCTCCCGCGGTGTTTATTCGTCATTAATATACCATTATCTCTGGAATAATAATACTGATGGGCTCGGTCTATTTATAAATACATCTCACAAACTAATAAAAGACGTATTAAATTGTTGTAAATCAAACAGCTCCCCAGCACGATCCATTTTAACTCAGAATTAGTTTCCGAGCCTGCTACATATACATATTTATTCCTTGTTGAAGGTAAACGTGTAGGTGAGTCATTAATTGTTTGAACATCTGTTTGTTGTTAGCTGATTAATTAAAAAAGAATGAGCAACTTTAAATATGCTATCTCTCTCCTCAAATGGAAGAGAGACATGTGTGATACAGATTGATCGCATGAGAAAGTTGGGGTTTTTTTTATTTATTTATTTTAGCTAGCGAGCGGGCATCGTGTCCCAACCAGTCACATTATCCTGCCACGAGGCCTACCAGTACTAACACTAACCTCATAATGCTGAGCGCCAAGCGATGTAGTTGCTAGTGCCATTTTTATAAGTCTTTGGTATGACTCGGTCGGGGTTCGAACCCGCAACCTCACGTAACCACTTTGGCCACCGGAACTGTTAGTGCTTATTGACACTGTACATGACTTCATTATCTTTATGACTACAGGGACGACTGCAATTTTGTTTGTTTGTGGAGAGCGATAGTTTGCCGTACGATAGCAGTAAAGGTAGATTAAAGTAAAGGTTGATTATTTTTTTTATTTTTTTACACTATTTCCTAGTGCAGAATCAGGGGTAGATTAGCCTTATTTCTTTCAACATTATTTCCTAGTGTGGAATCAAAGGTAATTTAGCAATATTTCTTTGAACATTATTTCATAGCGGGTAATCAGACTTAAAATAGCATTATTTCTTTCAACGCTCTTTCCTAGTGGGAAATCACAGGTAAATAATTCGCCCTATGCTTAAGGTAGGGCAGGTAATTCAACTCTCCGGGTCAGAGATTGCTTGAAGAAACTCGATAAAGACTGGTTTCCTGTTTAAAATTTTCTATTCTATAACGATGAATAAGAAGGATTCTATATGTGCTGTTAACCGTACAATGGAAGTTTCTGCCACATTGACGGCTCCATGACTACCTAACTACGGTGGCAATTACCTGTTGGTTTTTAATTATCTCCCTTTACTGAACTTTAAATCTTTCATGATACTACGCCTCTGCATGTTGTCTGTTTTCTTACAGACTCAATATATAGAAGTTATCTCTCTTATGTTTGCAAGGTCACACACACACACACACACACACACACACACACACACACACATCGTTCACTCTTCTTGCACGCCAACGCTCAAAATATATATGCGATTTGTAGTAGTACTACGCCTCTTGCACCTTAAAGCTCTATATGCAAGACTTCTCGCATGTCTGCACTACGATGTTTCAAGACTTCGTAAGTGAAAACAAACAAACGCAATTGCATAAAACGGCAGAAATAAAACCGCTGTTCTAGGCGATTGTAACCAGCCGGAGAATCTTAATTGTTAGATCGTCGGACTCGTAGTCCACGGGTCACGTGTTCGATATCAGCCTGGACAAGCTTGGGGTCCTTGGGAAAGGCGCTTAACTTCCGTTTTGCTCTACATCATGGCAGCAATTACGTGTTAATAGGACCGTCCAAAACCGACCAACCAACGAAGGAAATAGCTAAATTACTTAAATAAAACTCCCTGAAAATTATGCACATCTTTCCCAAACCGTTATTTGCCTTTATGTTTTTATCTGCAGTTGTGGTGAATGATTTATATATACATTACGTAAATTACAGAATTATTTTCTGTTTAATTTTGTTCACAAATCAAAATAACGGCATGCATTTACTTTCGCCAGTAATTCATCTAATGAAAATTTTCTGTAACAATTTTATTGGTATGCATAGATGTCATAGTTTGGATTTCAGTATGCGTCGACCCATTTATGCCATTAACAACGCGGTTTACTACATATAATATGTAAAGTATTTTTTTCCTTGGAAAATTTCACTTTTACGGCATTATCAGAGCACTTGCATTCTGAAAAAGGTAATGTTTAATTCATATATTTTAGTCTGTTGCTCAATTTACACTTTAAGAGAGTTTGTCATGTTCGACTTGTAAAGATTATGACGTTACATAAAAGATACAATAGTAGTATATGGGGATGCTTTAGCGACAATTGGACCTTAATGTTAAAACAGGGTGTTTGTACTTTGGCGACAATGGGAATTTAACATGGGAATTTTAACATGGGTGGGACTATAGACAGACAAGATTTAGCGTCACGTAGACCTCTATGTTAAATTTAGGGGGTTGTACCCTGGTGACAATGGGAATTTAACATGGGAATTTTAACATGGGTGGGACTATAGACGGACAAGATTTATAGCGACACGTAGACCGTAATGTTAAATTGGGCAACCCTAGAGACAATGGGAATTTTGTATAGGGACAATAGGAATGGAACAGGTGGCATGACGTCACGGTACTGGACACTTGTAACAATGTAGCAAGTGGCTGACCTGAATACGCGTAGCTACCACTCTATTATTGGCGTGGTCCCCCTCAGAATTACATCATCTGAGGGACCCCCTGGTCCTAAAGTAAAAGGGTTTTTATGTATTTCTGTTTTTTTTTCCAAGTGTATATGCATTATGTATTATTTTAAACAAATTTGATTTAAAATTTTGTAATAGGGTTTGTACACCAATTCAAATTTCCAATTAGTTTATTTATAGTCTTTTTTATAAATATTTAATTACCATATTATTTTATTATCAGAAGAAAAGAAATTTTTAGTTTTTATCTATAGCATAAGCTGCTCTACTTCGTTCATATCTACTAGACACAAGGGGCACGTGCACAACCTGCTCTCTCAATAGTGAGCGCCATGTGCACGTGCCACTCAATTCCTATGAGTCCTACTCACTAATGTTTTTCACACATTTTGTCATATCGATTAAGTGAATTTAGATTTGTATGTGGTTATTAACATTAAATTCCATTATCCTTAATTTTCATACTTAATAGACGCACTTTTCTAATTTTCCATGATTAGTAAAAGTATATTTTCCATTTCAATTTATCTATGCACTTAATTTTTAATTTTAACAGCTGCAGAAGATAAAGTAAAGAACAGTATAGGCGGTCAGAATTTCTAGTAACTGTCTATTCGTCTAATCAAACTCTGTATCTCTATTTAATATAAAGTCTTTCTGCATTGCAGTTTCTAAAAATCTACTTTCAATTCACAGGTATATACTCAGTATCTGATAACAAAAGTTGCAATAACAACATTGAAAATAGTCCTCATTCTTCACATAGTGCTTCATAATTAAATTAGCAAATTCGGTTCCTTTATCTTTCCATTAATGTATTGCATCCAAGTTATACAAACAGTTCCTTTGTCTTCTTCATTTTCTTCATTTTCCTCAGGCATGTCCATTAACGTTTCATTCGTTATCCATATCTTATTTTAACAAAATTCCGTTTTCAGAGCATGTCCATCATCTTTTCCAATTCAGTTCCTTTTATACCTCATTTTTTCATTTGAATTCAAAATTTCTTTTATATGTTGACGATTGTTACATGTCCTCAATTCCTCAGGCCGTCCTTCCCGGACGCCCTCTGCATGGAGGAGAATACCATCTTCTCGGTTTCCCATCTTCCCTGCATTGGCAAACCTTCGGTAATCCTTCTTCTGAGTCAAAATTCCTGGTTCTATAAAGGGACCATCCTGTTGGACTAAGTCAAACGCCAACCCCAACCCATTTGGTCAGATTTGTTTACTATTAACCTTACTTGTCCAACAGGAGTTTAACAATCACTACCACTCTAGGTAGAGACAAACACAATAGAGACAGAGACAGACATATACTAATACAAACCCGAGATTTATATATAAAGCATTACCTAGACCCGAAATTATGTTGGCGGTGTTCATAAATTTGCATAATTATAATGATGCTATAAATAGCTATAACCGAGGCAAAGACTAACGCCAAAATGGATGTGACTAAAAGTAACGCTAAAATTACGAAATTGTCCTAGAATTCAGCGGAGACTAAACATATCCCGGAACATTAGATTCCATAGGTTCAGACTAAAAGTAGTACTAAAATTACGATATTGCCTCGGACTACAGTGGAGACTGAGAAAATCTGGAACATTAATATTCAAATGACTGTGACTAAAAGTAACGCTAAAATTACGAAATTGTCCCAGAATTTAACGGAGACTGAACATATCGCAGAAGATTAAATTATATTTGTTTAGGCTAAAAGTAGTACTAAGATTACCAAAATGTCCTAAACTCTAGTGGAGACTGAAAAAATCTCCGGAAGATTGTATTCAGATTGCCGTGACTTAAAATATTGCAGTAAATTTCCGAAAAATTTAGCGGACTTGAATGGAAACTGATAACTAGCCAGATGTTTTGGTTGTCAGAAATGGCAAAGACAAAGTGTAGCACTAAATTCTGAAATTGCACCGGACTTTAGCGGAGACTGAAAATAATCCATAGATAATTTTTTAAAATGTTACCAAGACTTAAAGTAGTACTGAAATTATTTAAACTCATACCGACCTTAGCGGAAACTGAAAAATTGTAAATAAAAATTAAAATAAGCGATACCATAGCGACAATGGGACCGTAATGTTAAAAAGGGTATATCCATTTTGGCGACAATGGGAATTTAACATGGAGAAATTTAACAAAGAAATTGGCGTCAAGGGGAATTTAACATGGGAAATTTAACATGGAGTGAATGGGGAATTGAACAAGCTGAACACGAACGAGAATCACAATTTTCATTTAGATTTTCAGCAGCAGGGAGGGTGAACAGACCTTTTGTCTGAATCGTCATTTGTTTAAAACATAGGGTTCCTACGAATGGCTGAAAAAAAATAATGTCAATAATTATAAACCAAAACCTCTAACCGATATTATTTCCAAATACGGTTGAAAACAAATAATAAATCGTTTGGGTTAGTTATTTTTGTTATTTTATTTTTGACTTTTTGTTTTTATGTTATAGTGTGTTTAGTTTACTCGCCGGGTCAATTAATTTTGGTTGTTTTTCACCCTCCCTGCTGCTATAAATTAAACATCCAGTATAAATAATATTCTCGATAATGAATATTGGAGAACCACATTCAGCTAAATTAGCTCGAGAGCGATTAGAGGCAATTAAAAAATATTTACCTGTTCGTGATTCTGTCAAGCAACAACTACAATCACGTCAGGAATCTCATGTTGAATTTGAAGAGGATACAAAACAATTATTTAAACCTATCACAGAAACCACTAAAGGTCTACTTCCTACGTTAGAGAAAACCGCTGAAGCAACTGGAAAAATAGCAGAAAGAACTAAAAAAACAAAAAAGATTTTACGAGAACTTCCAGCTGAAATAGCTGCTGCTCAACCAATGCAAGAAATACTTGAAGGTATTGACCAAGCTCGTGCTGAAATAGGTGATATAATAGATAGTATAATCGTATACGTTATAACGCTAATCAAATTCGGAAAAGCGATCCAAATTTTATTGACTATAAAAATAAGATAAATAACTATATTGCACAACAATTGCCACAATCTCCAAAACCACAAAAACAATCAAGATTTAAATTACCACGATCACCACTGCTACCACCACCACCACAACAAGTATCACCACCACAACAACAATTGTCACAACTATTACCACCACTACCACAGCAATTGCCACAATCTCCAAAACAACAAAAACCAAGCAAAAAGGAAGAGGAGGAAGAAGAATATTGGCCGTCAGACACCTCTTCTGGCAACATAAGTGGAAGTGGATTTACTACTCATGGAAGTGGTCTCGTTATTCCGTGTCCTAATAACGTCCTTGCTGATGTTGATCGATTAGAAATCGTCATCAGAGGAAAACGAGCTGGTAATAATTCTCCAGAAATAATTAATGAAGCAGCCGATATTTGCAGACGGTTATTTACAGGCGGTATCATGGACGTTGATGTTTATCAGTCTCTTATTAATGAAATTGCCGATGACTACTACAGTGACTGAGTACGTAATTAAATACAATTGCTATAATAAAATGATCGTACATAGTACTCAACGTGGACCAAACATGGTCAGGGTAATAAATTCCCGATTACCAGTATACAAAACAACCTACGGAGATGGACTAGGTGATGTTGTTCAGGGTCTATTTAGAAGGATAGCCCCAAAAGCATTACCGATTGCAAAGCAACTGGGAATGAAAGCTATTGATGTTGTTCGTGAAAAAGGTATTGGTGCTGTTGGTAATGTTGTTAGTAAAGCATTTTCAGCAATCAAAGATAGACTAGCACGATTAATACGACGAAAACCTCAACCAGTAAAATTACTTAGCACTGAAGTAATGCCTGCAAATGTCAGTAAAATAATAAATCAAGCTGCGAATCAAAAACTAGCAGAGTTGGCTGATGTACCAATGTCAGAAAAAGAAAAAAATATAACCGCTAGTCTGATAGCAGGAAGTGGTCTTCGTGTTAGACGATAGCAAATATAATAAAGATGTTCAAACGTATATCTAATCCCGCATTCGACATGGATGCACCAGTACTCAAAGATAAGTCTGTGCGTGATTATCAATATTATTCTTATGACGCTCGAATTCCAGATCAGCGTGGGAGGATTGAACTACAAGTTCAGGATACAAGTAAGTATTTCTTACCCGCTGAAGCATTTATTGAAGTAGAAGGTGAAATTTTAAATATCGCTAATCCTGCAGTACCAGTAGCATATGGAGACAATGTTAGTGTCGGTTTTGTTAATAATGGTATTATGGCGTTATTTGACAGCGCTACGTATATGATTGACGGAAAAAATATTGAATCAATTCAGAAAGACGTTGATGTTGCTACAACAATATTGGGTTTAGCAAGATACAGCGACAATTATTTAAGATCGGCTGGCCCGTCAATGATGTTTGTAAAAGATACTTCTAATTCTCCAGAGTATCAACAATATGAAATAGGACGACCAAGAAATTTTGCTAGAAACGCCGATGCGGATGTACAAAGTATGATTATTAATGTAGATGCAGATTTGAACTTAGGATTTAGATCACGTCGAGCAATGTTGCGTGGTGGAAGAAAAGCATTTTCATGTGCCATTCCACTGTCACATATTTTTGCATTTTGAAGAAATGTCAGAAAAGTCATTTTCGGAGCTAAGCATACAGTTGTACTTGTACGAAAAGCAACCGACGATGATGCAATCTGGCGACCCCCCGGTGTTGATGCTGGTAAAGTAATTCTGACAAAACTTTCATTATGGATGCCAGTAATGATCCCATCAATAACTGAAGAAGATCGGTTACTCTCTTTCATGGGCAGCGGCGGTAAATCGATGTTATCGTGGTTGACAATGACCACAGATGCTATCCAGAGTAATAATAATGGTTTATTTACATGGAAAATAGCTTCTCAGCAAGGTGTTTCTGCACCACGACATATATTTATTGCATTTCAAGATGCTGCACGGGTAAATGATCAAACACAAAGTACAATGATATTTGACAATATTGATGTTTCTGAGGTTTCGTTGAGGATAAATGGACATCAAGAACCATCTGAGGATATTTTACTGAATTTTGATCAAAATCATGTAGCACGTGCTTACCATCGATTAATGACGTTCATGGGCCGTGATCAAAATGTTGATACTGGTTTAGAAATATCACAGTTAGATTTTACAACCTTATATCCAATTTATTACTTTTCACTAGAACATTTAGATTTGTTTAGACAATCTGTTGTTGATATACATTTTCGAGCTCATGTGACACTACCAATAGCACCAGCAGTTGTTATTGCCAATTACAGAGCAATCGCTGTCATACTTAGCGATAAATCAATGATACTTGAAGGTGTTGGTGGACGAATGCGAGTCGTTGATGCTCCAGTCGAAAATATGTAACACGTAATTAGATCGTCTATGATAATTACAATGTCGAATAATCACGTTAGTGTTAGTCTGACTCCTGGTCAGATTAAAAGGTTACAATCAGCATCAAAAGATAACTGTGGAATAAAAATATCGCTAAAGAAAGAACAGATGAGCGGCTCAAATAAATTATGGTTGACCGAGCGTCAGCTCAGGCATTTCAATGAAGCCAAAAAATCAAATAAAGGTATGAAACTTAATCTTTCTGCGGGTGCCATTAAAGACATCGCTAAGACGGGTGGTATATTTCCACTTCTTGCTGCTATACCAGCATTAATAGCCGCTGCAGCCCCAGCTGTTGCAAAAGCAGCTGCATTAGGCGCTGTTGGAACCGCTGCTGGAATGACATTAAAGAAAGCAACAGGTCAGGGAATTATGCACGCAGAAAGCTCAAAAAAAAGATCACGGGCAAAACAACATGGAAGACGTCTAAGAGCACCAAACGTACCACAGCTGGGTCGTCTAAGATTATCAGGCCCAGCATACGGTCGTGGTCTAAGATTGCCAGGGACCCCACATTCGTGGTACGGAAAAGGCCTAAGATTACCAGGGACAGTTTACTGATATCGCCTATGTCCAATTTTGATTTACTCGATGCTGCTAAAAAATTAAAAATAAAAATTTTTAGAGGAGTTTTTATGCGTGATCAATTACCAAAACAACTAAACAATATTGAAACCGGTATTATTAATCTCGATAAAAACTCTGGTCCAAGCAACCACTGGGTTGGATATGCAATTGATCCACGTGGAATTATTTATTTTGATTCGTATGGATTAGCTCCACCAAAAGAATTCTTAAAGTATGTTAGCGGCGATCAAAGTATTCCAATCTGGTATTCAACGCTACCAACACAAACATTAACTGATCCACCAATATGTGGTCGTGAAGTACTTAACGTACTTGATGCTGTATCAAAATCAACAGAACCACCTCACAAAGTTGTACATGAATATACTACGTTGTCACATTTAAACAGACATTAGTAAATATAATGGTAGATATTTACGGAAGATCTTCTCGTGGTAAAGCTCAGCAGCAAGCTGATTTATCTAAATACGCAACTCTCGATCAACTCAGAAATGAGATTGACGATTTATTAAACATAACCAGTGTTGATCAAAATGAAGTAGCTGTTTTTCAGGATAAAGAAGGACGATTAAAGACGAGTAATATACAACTGCCAGATGTACTCATACGAGTTCCTAATACGGTTGTTAATAATATCGTTACTTTTACTGATCAAGGTAAAATACAAGATTCCGGTACATCAGTCAACGATTATATTAAGAAAGCTGGTGATTCATTCACGGGTTACATTATCATGAACCGAAATAAAATTATTGACCTTGGAAACCCAACCGCAGATACAGACGCCACGACAAAAAAATACGTCGACGATCAAGAATCTAAGCACGTATTAGTCAACGGCGGTATAATGCGTGCATTTCTCAATATGAATAATAATGGTATTAATAATCTCAGAAGACCAGAATCTGATTTTGATACTGCGACGAAGAAATACGTCGATGATAAGGAAATTCCTCTAAACACAATCAATGACGAAATGACTACACTCAATGCTACTTTTTCTAGACATGTAGTAACGTTCTTAAATTTTCGTAGAAATATAAACAAAACCACTAAAGATTTTTTTGGGGAACAACCAACCATTGACATAAAACTAGCCGACGTTAACATGAAACTCAATGATATTGTTAGTGGAATACCTAATATTGTTCAAAAAACTAATCTGATTAAAATTCCACACGGACAAATTAAAAATATCGTATATACAGTAGCATCAATATTAACAACATGGTCACAGCAAAATAACACTATCAAATATACCGCAGAGGTTACTGGTGTGTATAGACTGTCTATCTTTAGCTCTGCAAAGTTTAGAATTTATACTACAACATTTCCGTGGCGTCATTCAACGAATGCTTTTTCTGGAGTTGTATCTATAGTGTTAAATAAAGATGCTGAAGAAATATTTTTACTGGAAGCAGATGATCAAACAATAATCGCAACGTCTTACTGGTGGTGTGTGGAATTTGTAGCTGAAACACCACAATTAGTCACTTAATATAACAATAATGGATCAACCACAGTCTCGCATCGACGTTCAACGTTTCAGATGCAATCAGGTATGTGGGCGTCTGACTAAACTAAAGAATTTTATTGATTATTATAACATGAAAATAAAAATATATCGAAGGCGTATAGTTGTCATTGATGTGGTTGTTTACTCTGTTTCTGCTGTTATTGCTGGAACAGGATTAGTATTATCATCGTTAACGATGACAGCACCTGCTGTTATAACGATTATCGTTTCGGCATCAGTGACTATTGCTGGTGTTCTCGGTATCATCGCTAAAAAGATAGATACTTGTACAAATGCTAAATTGCACGATTATATGATTAAATTACACACAGTGGCAGCTGCATGCTCTAAACTATAGTCGGATATTTCTTCATGTGTCAGTGATGGTGAAATATCCGATACCGAATTTGCAATGATGATTAAAACATATGATGATGCGTTTAAGGTGATTGCTAATGATTTTAACGAATTAAATAACAACGAGAATAATAATGACAGACAGGGAGTTACTTCAAAAGATCGTCACTAATACAACCCCGTCAAAAACTACGATGATCTCATTAAGTTCGACCAATCCTGAGTTTAGTGTCAATTTTCCAACATCAATTTCAGCAAAGGAAATTGCATTGGCACAATTGCGAGTTTATTATAGCTGGCCAAATATTAAATCAAAACCATTTGGTGGACTACAGCCAAATAATTCGCTGGTATTCGCTAATAAGAATAAGCCTGATGGAACTCCTGATTGGCAAGTAGTTGCTATTCCAACAGGCAGCTATCAAATAGAACAGATCAATGATGAGTTCCAACGCAGAATTAAATCTATTACGGGAAAAGAATCAAAAATAGCAATTACTGTTTACGAACCAACATTATCAGCGGTGATTGAAATAAATTCCCCTGATTATTCTGTAGATATTATCAAAGTTCGATTAGATCAGTATTAGGATGGCCTGAAGTTGAACCAGTTTATCAAGGACCACCAGAACCACAACGATCTGATTTCGTTATAGATGTTGAAAAATTTTTAAAACTTCCAGAATATCGAAAAACTTATCCGTTCATTGAGATTCCGGATGCTTATCGTGGTTATAAAACTTATAATCATTTTATAGATTTCGTTCAGGGTAAAGGTACAACAAGAATAGCAACAATTAATGTTGAAGAAATTAACTAAAAATCAAAACCAATTAAATCTGAACATGAACGTGTACTGAATGATCTAAGAAATTTATTTTCCAGCATCAGCACTTCCTACAACGATGACTTAAAAAATCAAATAATTGAAGTAATACAACATTTGAATCAAGTTGCATCAGACTTAGAATATGTAAATAAGGCTATCTTTGACAGAAAAAAACATTAAACGCACCGGCAGATAGATTTCTTAATACTTACATAGTTAATGAAGACGGTCCTATTCAGCGTGTAAGTTATAAACATTTATTTAAAACAGTATTTCTTAAATTTTATAAAATTACAGAAGAACAGCTACCAACGTTTGTAATTCCGGGATTTAACTCTGAAGAGCTAAAGAAATCAGTTAATGATCTTATTGATGAACACTTTAAAAGAATATGTGATTCATAGAAAAAATTAATACCTACACCAACTATTCTTAAATATAATAATGATCCACATGGTGGAGGCTGCCATATCTCACCTGGTATTGTTAATATAACATCAACGATCGCGGTCAATCTAGTATGTGACGTAATTGATGGCAGTTATGAAGTAGATCTTGAAAAATCCACTCAAGCTCAACAAGGGTATATATTGTATGCATTTAGTCCTCAAGTACTGCCCGGGTGGTTAATTGTATCTGAGCCAATTAATCCAGTTTATCTACGTGTACATAATCCATTATTGTCAAGAATAAATTTCAAACTTACTGACCAGACAGGATACATTTTGGATTTAAGCGGGGAATCACTAAATGTTAATCTGTATATACGCTCATAGAACGTCTGAGTAAATAATCAGGGGGAAAAAAATAATCTGATTCTGAAATAATATACTTTTTTTACTGATTTTCCTTAATCTGATGGGTAAATATATGAAATAGTTAGAAATTTCCTGGTCTGATGGGTAAATAGGTACTATTGTTAATGAAATGGTTACAAATTTCTCGATCTGATGGGTAAATAGGTACTATTCTTAATGAAATGGTCATAAATTTATTTATCTGATGGGCAGTTTACTAAAATCTGAATAATAATCAATTCCTATGATTAAAGCAATTGTATATAATGAAGCGAGATAACTCTGTCCCCTCTCTCTGCAGAGTAAATTAAACGATTATTTCCCTTACTACTACGTTTGATTTACAGACAACGAATATATCTTGTTTTTTGTAAATTATTTAGTGATTTATTTGTTCTCCGTTAGCAATTAGTTGTTAGTAAAGCATCAATTTGTAACAGAGAGGGATATTGATGCATCTTAACATTAAATTCACGTCGGTTTTATATACAAGTGCGTAAAGTTATTTTTAGCTCTAACACATGTATTTTGATCTTAACGAACGATAACTCATACAGAAAATGTTATATGCGATTATTTTATGAATTATGTTTGAAAAATTGAAGTAAATGCACGCTACAGTTCTACAATAACTGATTTTATTCTATTAGTAATACAAGTCCTGTGAGACAGTGCAAACAGTTTTATATACTTCAATGTAACTATATATTCATAAGAGAGCGGTAGCCGAGGTGGTAAGGCGTTTGGACGTAGATCGAAGTTCTGCAGACTCTCGCGTGTTCGAGTCTCCAAAAATGCCAAAGATATATTATCTTGCATTTGGCGACGGATGCTATTAATTGGGAGAACCCGGAGAATTTCTTCGAAATCCAACAGACAAAATACACTCTCCCACCATGTAAACACGTGGGGGGAGAGTGTACAAAATCTGTTGGACGTAGACAAGATTCCCTCGTCATCACCATTGTATATATTCATATTCATACAATCATACATTAGGATAAGTTTATGTTTGTACTGTCTGCAAAAATCAAAATCAAAATCATCACCATTTGTATATATAATCATGACCATACACTCATATGTTCATTAGGATAAGTTTATGTTTGTACTGTCTGCAAAAATCAAAATCAAAATCATCACCATTTGTATATATAATCATGACCATACAATCATATATTCATTAGGATAAGTTTATATGTAACCTCTGATCCTGCTAAGATGTTGTTTGACAACTTAGGGGATCACATGGGGCTTGTGCTGTCCTTAGAATTAAGTTAATTAAGTTCTTAGAGATAAGTTTATATGTAACCTCTGATCCTGCTAAGATGTTGTTTGACACCTTAGGGGATCACATGGGGTTAAAATGTGTTGTCTGTTTCGTCTTTCGAATTTCCTCTGGTCCTTCTAGGATGTTATATAACAACCTAGGGGATCACATGGGGATTAATTCAAATGCCCCTGAACTTTCTAGCATGTCTTATGACAAGCTAGAAGTTCATATGGGGTTGTGTTGTGATTATACGTTTTGTAAATATTTTTTATTTTAAAGAAATATTTATTATATAATGAACCAAGAAAATATTAATGCTATTATTTACGCTATTAAAAAATTAAAACATGACGGAATAAATCTCTCTGATAATCTCGATCCTGAGAAAATATTATGCGATTATGAAATATTAAAACAACGAAAATTTGAAAATAAATGTGGTTGTTGTTGTTGTGTGTTGGATTTTTAACGTAGCTTTAACAATTTTTCGGTCATATCGCTACGATGTCTGCAGTGTGGCAGTTTATAGTGATGTCTAGCACTGGGGCATCATGCCGCAGACATGTAGCATGATGTCCCACCCAGTCACATTATCCTGACACCAGGCCGACCAGTCCTAACACTAACCTCTTAATGCTGAGCGCTAAGCGAGGCAGCTGTTAGTACCATCTTTGTAAGTCTTTGGTATGACTCGGCCGGGGATCGAACCCACGACCTCCCGCATCCGAGGCACACGCTCTAACCACTAGGCCACCGGAGCGGTCAGAAAATAAATGCACATTACCATCCAATTATAAATTCGTAAAATTAATTTATCAGTCTATGTTAGAATCCTTGGCAATGGTAAATGAAAAACAGGTAAAACTGTTTGCGCCTCTTGCACGTTCGATCGAAAATATCAGATCCGAACTATCTCGTGAATACGAGAAAAAGAAGATCGTGGACAATCGTGTAATGCAGTTGAGAAAGATTATGTTATTTGATTCTGTCAATGGCACTGAGAGTGACACTGAGAGCAGCGACAGTGAAGGTACCCCTGGCAAAATTGATAGAGTCGAACTATATACAGTCTAAAAAAATACATTTATTTATTAAGAGTACAGAGTTATCTGACGTATTCAAATATTATCGACTGATCATATTTTATTGAATATGCTGATTTGTATATTTTATTTGCGACATGTTGTACCGATTGTGGCTGTATGCTAAAATGTTTTGCAGCTGCATATATTGATGGAAAAGTTATTTATTGGTCTGTTTCTCTATTTACGGATTTAATAGATCTTCTTGCAAACTTTTTACATTTTCCAGTATTTCCATGTGCAGAATTCTGACTCGGTGTAATAGCTTGCAGGTTAGATAAATGATTAGTTTTGGGATCTCCATCAATGTAATTAACTACAAGTCCATTTTTAACGACTCCATGAAAACGTATCCGTGAAGCAAAGAATGAATTTCGTAATAATGGTGCTGCTCATGTATGGTCAACATTCAGAGTCGGAAATGTTACTAATATGATGAATGACAAACGAGGAAAAGCAATTATTAATCACCTTGATGATCAAAAATATTTTATTTTAATAAAATTTATTGTAAATACAGAAGAAGATACTTGGATTATTCGTGACAAGCTTGATCCAGTCCGAGTGCAATCGGGAAATAATATTGTTCTTTTGAGTAATAAATCTAAACCCGGAATACTAACCGGTGTTGACAAACCGTATAATGAACGCGCATATCCAGTTACTGCGGTTGTATATGCAATATATCCGCTGAATAATAAACCTGACGTTGGGGATCTCAAACCGATGAGACTGTCAGAGTCAAGAATAAACTGCGTGGCTGAACGGGTCACAGAACACTTTACAAACGCGATACGTGGTAATGGTTTAACAGATTTATGACGTAAAAAAATAAATACGTGGGCAGAATCAGTTAAAGATACTGGAGCATCTATCAGCGACGTTGATAAACTAGGAAAGCTATTAAAATTTCCAATAACAGTGAAGACGTTAACCGGAGAGATTTTATATAAATCGAAATATGAATCAAGAGGAGCTTCGATAGATATTATTGATCATAATGCACATGCATGGACCTCAGCAGTAACAATATTTCCACGAGACAGAACGGTTAAATTTTATGATGGTCATATACTTGATTTTATCAAAAATATCAGTAAAAGTGACCCTGTATCTGTTTGGTTATTTCAAAGTTCAGAATATGATTATTACGATCAGTTTGTACGGCCTAATGGTGATATTTACCGTACAGAATCTCTTAATATAGAAATGGAACATCTTGCGCTGAAATATACTTCTGACGATGTCAAAGTTAGACAATTATTAAATAATTGTTTTACTCTTCCATCTGTAGAAACTCACTTTGCTCAGGAGAAAAATTTATGGAAACCAACACGATCGGAATTTCTTGAAGATATCCATAAAAGCTGCGTAGAATATGGACACGGAGGATTGTAGAATACTAAATATAAGTATAATGACGTTATCTCAATTGATATGGTAGCGTGTTATCCTGGGAGTTTTCTTTGATACGGAGAATGTTCTGAATACTTTAAGAGATTTGGACATCCATCACACGAGATGGCCAGAGTTGCGATAAAAGGACCATTACCAGATTTTGACTTAACCGGATTTGCGTGTGTAGAATCATTTGAGTTTGCAGAAAATCTCCATCCGATTACTTATGCTTGGTTTGGAAGACATTTTTCAGAAAAATGTTGGGTTCCAATAGAACTATTGCGATATATGCTTGATGTTGGAATTTTAACATTATTGAAGGTGAGTGAAGCAATTATATCGTATCGGTCACAGAAACAAGTTTGGTTACCAGAACCGGATAGATTTAATATTGATGATGCTAGGAAAGAATTTCCTGATCTCAACGAAGATGACCGTAAATGCAAGATAGTTCGAGATGAACTACAGGAGAAATTATTTCTGTTACATAAAGAAAAGTTTTCAGATCTGCCTGTACCATTATGTTATCGCCCAGCAGATACTCGACGACAGAATATTGATGTTGAAATTCCTGGTGGTGGAATACAGAATCTTGTCTTGAATGATATTGTTTTAGTTGATATTAATGTTGTTGAGAATGCGCTGAGTATGAATAAATCACCGTGGACGTTAGGATACGCTATAACGATTCATTCGTCACAGGGGTTAACTATTTCTGATACAAATATCTGGATTATAGATGATCGGATCGAATGGTCAAATTTAGTTTACCTCGCAGTTTCTCGAGTCAGAAGAATATATCAACTAAATAGGGTTATTATGAATTTTACAGAAAATAATGATCAAACTGTTAGCAATGACGTAATAAGAAAAAACTATCTAGTTATAAGCAATGTGACAAAAAAAAATAATCGTGACTTTGATATTGATACTGAATTTATTATAACACTAAAACAACGACAGAATAATCATTGTGCAAGCTGTAACTATAATATGTTATGGCAATATTCGAATAATAATCCAAGACAATTTACCGTAGACAGAATTAATAGTGATTTTGGTCATACACGTAATAATGTCATATTCACATGTCTTGAATGCAATCGACGTAGAGGTTCTGGTTATGTAATTGTATGTGGTGGTAATTGTGTGTCTTTAGGAATTACTTGTAATTGTTCACGTACAAATCCACGTTGAGGAGCTGTAGAATCCAGTCTGTTGATTGGAGGTCTACCAGTGGATCTTACCACGCTAGAAATTATATGTGTAGTCACACTCCAGATAGGATCAGTTGCTCTTTTTGTACCACCTTCAAGTTCACCAGGTTCATATAAATATCTTACAGTTACATTACCTAATACTGGTTGAAAGAAAGATTCACGGCGTTGTACTTGTATATATTTTTTTGTAATCGCATTAGAAGGTTTCATGGAAGTTGAACGAGTAATTTCATTATTTAATGCAGCTATCACACTTGGTAACCTTGCAACCCATTCACGAGATCTCTCACCGGACTTAAAGTCAGTAGATATTTCCTTTGCGTATTGATATCCAAATAACCGCTCAGCAAGTGTTCGATTAAATCGTTCAACGAGTGCCTGATCACGATGAATTTCAGTGTGTCATCGTCTGATTTTAACGTTATGTTTCTTCATCAACGATAATACTGCACCAAGAAATTCTTTGCCAGGATCAACCTGTAATAACTGTGGCCATCGTAGACCACCACATTGATAAATTCGTTCAAACGCAGATGCAACTTCAGTTGCTGTTTTTGTTGATAATGGTTCCGCATCTTTATATCTACTTGCAACATCAACGACAGTTAATGCGTATTTGTATGTGCGTGATTGACGTCTACCAATTTTAATGGTGTCATGTGATAAAAATAAAATATCTGCTTGATGAACTTCATTAGGGACGCTGACATCAAAATGTGGGTACTGAATTTTTTTAGGTGGTCGTAGATAAATTTGCCATATTGCCTGTCGTGCTAACCACGCTGCAGCAACAGAACGTGAAACTTTTGCTGCTTCAGATAATTTAGTAATCGCTGATCTGCCCCTCCAATATCCTCTTAGGCTATAATAAACAGATTCCATTATAATAATTATATAATTAATTACCAGCCCCTAACATTATTTTACCTTTCATGGCAGTTTTTACTAGAAAACTAGCGAGTTTTTCTCTGACAGATTTATTAGGTATAGAATTTAACGCATGAATTAATTTTACATCTGCGAGATGCCTTTGTTGTAAATCTTCACTTTTATACGCAACGTCATGAACATGACACGCTTGATCAATATTATTTATTGGATACTCTCCTGATCTTGGTTGATCTTGATCATCAAGTTGGATATCAAGTCGAGTTCCAGGACAACAATAATTATATCCAGGAAGATGTTTTTCACCGGGGTATTTAGCCCATGGAGTTCCTGGTAATTTCCATAATGAAGCGGCGATATCTCCACCTGTCTTTGTTCCTGACTTAGTCATGGAGACAAATTTGTATTTCTTCGTGCCACATTTTACACATTTGCCTGTCAGAGCACGTCGTTTATTCTTCGTTGTTATCGTTGTTAATTCATCAGTGGGTGTAGATGCTCTACATCAAACACAATATAGACTCATATTATTTACTATATGGATATAATTGACTTTTCAGCGACACGAAAACAGGAACCAGTAAAACATCATCCAGCATTACCAAATTCTATCAGAATGATTATAATAGGTCCATCTGGATCAGGTAAAACACAACTATTATTAAATTTAATAATGAGATGGTTGAGATGGAGTAAACTGTATTTAGTAGCACCAACTGCAGATGATAAACAATGCTACGATGTACTCAGGGATTTTAATGAGAAAGCGAAATTAATTAATGAAGAAGGTGAAGATAATGATATTATTGATTTTATAACAGATATTGATGAAGCACCATCAATAGATGACCTATATAGATTTATTAATAATTTAGTAGTATATGACGACGTGATGATGGATAAACAAACAAATCAAGCTACAATATTTTCCAAAGGTAGACACAAAAATACAGACGTTATATACGTCAATCAACGATACGTACATATACCGAAGGTGATCAGAGACAACTGCAATATTTTAGTTGTATTTAATGGAGTAGATAAGTACACACAGAAATATATCTATTACAACTGGTGTTCAGGAGATATGGACCAGATCAAATTCAAAAACTTTTTTGCTCAAGCACAAGCTATCCCATTTGGATTTATAACGATAAATTTACACGATTACAGATCTAGACATCGTATAGGTTTAGATAAAATCTTTGGTTAATTAACACGACGAGTAACACAAAAAAGACAAAAATATTTTAACACAAACGAATTAAACTCAAACAGAATAAATATAATGGAGAAAGAAATTGTCGCATACAGGAATCTTCTAAAAAAATTAAAAACAGAATTTTACAAACAACTTGTATATAACGGATTAGATAAGTTAGCGGTTAGCTATTTTACAGAAAACGGATTCAATTCAATTTATAGCAGCAGGGAGGGTGAAAAACAACCAAAATTAATTGACCCGGCGAGTAAACTAAACACACTATAACATAAAAAAAGTCAAAAATAAAATTACAAAAATAACTAACCCAAACGATTTATTATTTGTTTTCAACCGTATTTGGAAATAATATCGGTTAGAGGTTTTGGTTTATAATTATTGACATTATTTTTCTTCAGCCATTCGTAGGAACCTTATGTTTTAAACAAATGACGATTCAGACAAAAGGTCTGTTCACCCTCCCTGCTGCTTTTTCCATGCGCCAAATTTTATAGCGCATGCGCATGACGTCACAAATATGACGTCGGAAATTCCTTTTGGCAAAACCTAGTATTTATTTTTAGCTAAAACTTGTGATAAATTCCTAAGGAAAACCCGACTATCTATTTATAATCTCATCTTGTAGGAAAGTCCTATGAACTAACCTAGTATCTATATATAGCTACAACCTCTGGAAAACCCAAGTCTATATTTAGTCTCAAACTTTTCAGCTTCAATGACGTCACTTTACTCAACACTAGGGGAATAATGGCAAGTGTTGCAAGTGACTGACCTAATACGTGCTACTGTAGGTAGGTGGGTGACATGAATTTGATAGGGATAAAGGGAGTTTTAAAGGGACAAACAAAGACCAACACATACACACACACGCATTCCAAACGTTATGTGTTACCTTAGAATGTAAGAGTTAAAGATGAAATTTCACAAAATAGACTATCCTTTAAACTACAGAAATATTATCCATCACATCACCATGCTATCCAACATAACATACTCACTATCCAAAATACCTTGTGTTTGCTTATAATGAAAGCTCACAAAATATCTATTAGCAGTACAGATCACCCCGGGATAGCATAGCCTCAAGATTTATAGCCTCAAAATATCACCCTGGGATAGTATAGCCTCAATGGGAATTTTGTATAGCGACTAGCACACCCTGGGCCTGTATACGGACAATGGGAATTTTGTATTGCGACTAGCACACCCCGGGTCTGTATACGGACAATGGAAATTTTGTAAAGCGACTAGCACACCCTGGGCCTGTCTACGGACAATGGGAATTTTGCATAGCGACTAGCACACCCTGGGTCTGTCTACGGACAATGGGAATTTTGTATAGCGACTAGCACACCCTGGGACTGTATAGCCTCAATGGGAATTTTGTATAGCGACAAGAGGAATGGAACAGGTAATGTAATGTAATTTGTTTTTATATATGGAGAATGTAGAACGTAGAACTGGAATAAAAGTATTTAGATTTTGTAATGTTTATTTATATGTTGCCGGAAAGTTCCGAGGAGTTAAGTTAAGTTCATTAACATAATAAAATACAAATGCCGAATTGTAGAATCATAATGTCTGCTTTAATTTTATAATAAAATAAACTAACTAATTAACATACAAAATACACTAAAATATCAACATTACTTTAAATTAAAATCAATACTATTATCTCCCTTTACTTAACACTACTTATCTCCCTTTAAACAACTTATTATAATAATAATAATAATAATAATAATACTCTTTAAAAAACAATAAGACAAAAAATTTCTTTATATACTTAACATATACTTTAAGTAAACTTTATGTTTATTACTTAAACAACTTAATCTATAAAACTCTATACAAAAAAAAAAAAATAAATAAATACATAAAACCAAAAAATAATTTAAATAAGCTATAAATATCTCCTACATAACACTCATGACAATATATATATGTATATATAAATATACATATACATAAAAACTAAAAGCAAAACATAAACAATCACGAAACATTCATGATTCTACATAATATAATAAAAAGAAAAACAAAACAAAAATCAGACACTGATGGCTGATACAAAAATGCATAAAGTTAAAACAGCATAGAACTATTGTGTGTTTGTTTCTTTCCATAACTAAAAAGCTTATCCCTTAAAAAAAGTGTGTGCTTGTCTACCCTGCGTACGAAACAGTGGCTGGTTTTTTTATAGTCGCTGTTTTTAGTACTGGTGATTGGCTGATGGCTTGTGCATACAGAACAGTTAGGTTTAATGAGTGTATTAAAGCGGGTGCTATTTATAGTAATGAGTGTGTAACACTTTGAACGAAGGACATTGATGTTGACGGGAAGCACAAACACGAATGACGTCATATTTGTGACGTCATGCGCATGCCCTATAAAATTTGGGGCATGGAAAATCTAAATGAAAAATGTGATTCGCGTTCGTGTTCGGCTCGACAAGAAGATCTAAAAGCGTCAACATCAATGTCATTCGTGAGAAGTGTAAGGACTGAGCAACATGTTAATGGAAGAAACAGCCCCAGTTCAAGTGGCTGTTTGTGTATATGTGTTTGGGGGTTGTCCCCAAGCCCCAAACACATATGCACAAACATACCACGTGATGCCAAATGACTGTTAGACATTAACATGGAGCGAAGTGATTCAAACTTTATATAGAAATGACACAGGTGACATGACGTCACGGTACATTTTTTAGTACTGCTGATTGGCTGATGGCTTGTGTATAGAGAGCAGTTAGGTTTAATGAGTGTATTAAAGTGAGTGCTATTTATAGTAATGAGTGTGTAGCACTTTGAACGAAGGACATTGATGTTGACGGGAAGCACGAACACGAATGACGTCATATTTGTGACGTCATGCGCATGCCCAATAAAATTTGGCGCATGGAAAATCTAAATGTGTTGGTCTTTGTTTGTCCCTATAAAACTCCCGTCAAAAAAGCAAGACCAGCGTCAAAAGAGACAAAAGTCAGGATGCCTGTTATCATTGTCAAGAGAAAGGACATTGGTCTTCAGAGTGCCCTAAGAAACAACAGGAACATGAGGAAGAAGAAGAGCTGCCCTCGGCAAAAGAAGAACACCGGCATACAGATCGAACATCTGATTAGAGCTTTGCAAGGTGTGATAAGAAAGTTTTCTTCAGACAAGCCGACGGACTACTCTCCCTCCTTTCGAGATAAAAGTCAAGATACTTGCTATATCTGTCAGAAGAAAGGGCAATGGGCTACAGAATGTCCAGACCGTCAAAGAAGCAAGGACGTTGTCAAAAGAAACAAAAGTCAGGATACCTGTTATCATTGTAAAAGAGAAAGGACATTGGTCTTCAGAGTGTCCTAAGAAAGAACAGGAGCAGCAGCAAAGGAGGTGAACAGACCATTTTTGTTCGAGACCTTATTTATGAAAAATAAGCCTTCCTACGAAAAGGAAATCTTAAGGTCAATAACGTTAAACCACAACCTCTAACTGACCATGATATTTCTCTAATTGGGTTAGCTTATCTCGTTACTTTATCTCTGACTCTTTGGGGTTTTTAATGGTGTGTTTAGTTTATGTGCTGGTCACACATCGTTGGTCGTTCACCTCCTCTGCTGCTGTAAATTAAACAGCCATTATAAATATTATCAATAATGATTGGAGAACCACACTCAGCTAGATTAGCTCGAGAGCGACTAGATGCAATCAAAAAATATTTACCCGTCCGTGATTTAGTCAAACAACAACTACAATCACGTCAGGAGTCTCAAGTGGAATTTACAGAAGGTACAGAACAATTATTTAAACCGATTGTCGAACCAACAAAGAAAATTGTTACAGCAACTGAGGCAACACAAAGAGCTCTTGAAGCATTACATGTTGAAATTGCTGCTCGCATTCAAGCAGCTCAACCTGGGGCTCAACCACAACCACAACCACAACCAAAACCACGAACCAGAATTAAGATAATAGATAAATTTACACCTGAAGGTATTGCTGCTATCAAGGACCCAAAGCAATTGCTTGATATTGCCGCGTATGGATATTATGAAAGACAAAAATATGTAAAACCAGAACATGTTAAATCTCTAAGATCTGCCAATTGGATCAAGGATGTATATCGCGTTGCTACTGGTATTCCAGAAATTAGATCTGATGAAGATATTGTTAATTTTAATAAATTTGATGAGGCTGTATATAAACATATAGAAAAAGCTAAACAAGGTAAACGACTATTACCATCACCACAACGATCATCACCACCATTACCACAACAATTTGAATTACCATCACCACAACAACAATTTGAATTACCATCACCACAACGATCACAACGACTACAAGAGCTACAACAACGAAAACAACAACGACAAGAAATGATGAAGCGATTGAAATCACCACGACAACCAGTTAGAACAACAGAGGAAGAATATCAAGATCCTGGCGCAACTGGAAGTGGTTTAGGAAGTGGTCTTATTACTTGTCCTAATAACGTCCTTGCTGATGTTGATCGACTAGAAATTCTCATTGGAGGAAAACGAGCTGGTAATAATTCCCCAGAAATTATTAATGAAGCAGCGGATATTTGTAAACGATTATTTACAGGTGGTGTTATGGATATTAATGTGTATCGGTCCCTCATTAATGAAATCGCCGATGATTATCATAGTGACTGAGTATGTAATTAGATGCAATTAGTGATAAAATCACTTAATAATAATATGATCGTACACGATACTCATAGACCAACCATGGTTAGGGTAATAAATTTACGATTACCAGTATACAAAACGACCTACGGAGATGGACTAGGTGATGTTGTTCAAGGTCTATTTAGAAGGATAGCCCCAAAAGCAATACCGCTTGCAAAGCAACTAGGAATGAAAGCTATTGATGTTGTTCGTGGAAAAAGTATTGGCGCTGTTGGTGATGTTGCTAGCAAAGCATTCTCAGCAATCAAGGATAGACTAGCGCGATTAATACGACGAAAACCTCAACCAGTGAAACTGGCCAGCACTGAAGTGATGCCCGCAAATGTCAGTAAAATAATAAATCAAACTGCTAATCAAAAACTAGCAGAGTTGGCTACCAACACTAATGTTGGGTTAGAAAAAGAAAAAAATATAACTGCTAGTCTGATAGCAGGAAGCGGTCTTCGTGTTAGACGAAGACGATAATAATAAATATGTTCAAGTGTATATCTGATCCCGCGTTTGACATGGACGCACCAGTTTTAAAAGATGAATCTGTGCGCGATTATCAATATTATTCTTATGACGCACGAGAGCCAAATCAGCGTGGACAAATTGAGCTGCAAGTTCAGGATATAAGCAAATACTTCTTACCCGCCAAAGCATTTATCGAGGTTGAAGGTGAAATTTTGCGAGCTGATAATACTCCATACGCAGCTGATGTTGGTGTTGGCTTTGTTAACAACGGTGTTATGGCTTAATTCAAAAGCGCCATATACATGATTGATGGAAAAAATATTGAAGCAATCGATAATGATGTTGATGTTGCCACCACGATACTTGGTCTTGAAGATATAGTGATGATTACTCAAGATCAGCTGGTCCATCAATGATGTTTGTAAAAGATACTTCTAATTTTCCAGAGTATCAACAATATGATATAAGACAACAAAGAAACTTCGCCGGCGCCGCTGATGCTGATGTAAATTCGGTGGTTCATGGTGCTGATCCAGATTTTAACTTAGGATTTAGATCACGTCGAGCAATGTTAAGCGGTGCAAGGAGAGCGTTTTCATGTGCAATTCCATTATCATATATCTTTGGATTTTGCAGAAATGTCAGAAAAGTCATTTTCGAAGCCAAACACACAGTTGTACTTGTAAGAAAAGGTACCGACGATGATGCAATATGGAGACCCGCTGGTACAGATGCTGGTATAGTAAATTTAACAAAACTTTCATTGTGGAATGCCAGTAATGACTCCAACAATACCTGAAGAAGAACATTTACTTTCTTTTATGAGTCAAGGTGGTAAATCAATGTTATCATGGTTGACAATGACCACAGATGCTGTGCAGAGTAATGTTAATGGTTTATTTACTTGGCAAATAGCATCACAGCAAGGTGTTTCTGCACCAAGACATGTAGTTATTGCGCTTCAAAATACTGATCGAGTAAATTCACAAAATCTAAGCATAATGATATTTGATCAACTCAGTGTTTCTGAGGTTTCTTTAAGGATAAACGGACATCAAGAACCTTCTGAAGAAGTGTTGCTAAATTTTGAAAATAATCATGTTGCACGTGCATATCATCGATTAATGACATTCATGGGGCGTGATCAGAATATTGATTCTGGTTTAAAAATATCACAGTTAGATTTTACAACATTATATCCGATTTATTACTTTTCGCTGGAACATTTAGATTTAACCAGACAGTCCGTCGTTGATATGCATTTTCGAGCTCGCGTAAACAGAGATGCTGTATCTATTCCTAATTACAGAGCTGTCGCTGTCATACTTAGTGATAAATCAATGTTACTTGAAGGTGTTGGTGGACGAATGAGAGTTATTGATGCCCCAATAGAAAACATGTAATTAGATCACTCATAATAATTATAAATGTCATATCTAGTTAATGTCAGTCTGACTCCTGGTTAGATTAAAAAGCTACAATCATCATCAAAAAATAATTGTGCGGCAAAAATATCACTAAAGCGAGAACAAATCGCAGGTGGTTAGAATAAGCTATCATTATCAAAACGCCAGCATAGGTATTTCAATGAAGCAAGAAAATTAAATAAAGGTATAAAACTTAATCTTTCTGCGAGTGTCATTAAAGACATCGTTAAAATGGGTGGTATATTTCCACTTCTTGCCGCGTTACCAGCAATAATAGCCGCTGCAGCCCCAGCTGTTGCAAAAGCAGCTGCATTAGGCGCTGTTGGAATCGCTGCTCGAATGGCGTTAAAGAAAGCAACGGGTCAAGGAATTATGCACGCAGAAAACTTTAAAAAAAAAGATCACGGGCAAAACAACACGGAAGACGTCTAAGAGCACCAAACGTGCCACAGCCGGGCCGTCTAAGATTATCAGGCCCAACATACGGTCGCGGTCTAAGACTTCCAGGGACCCGATATTCATGGTACGGGAAAGGTCTAAGACTGCCCCGGTAACTTCGTCATCGAATTCGATGATTCTTCCTATGTCTAATTTTGATTTACTTAATGCTGCTAAGCAACTGAATATAAAAAACTTTAGAGGAGTTTTTATGCGTGATCAATTGCCTACCGTTGCAATGCAACATGAAACTGGTATTATTAATCTCGATAAAAACTCTGGCCCAGGCACTCATTGGGTGGCATATGCAATTGATCCACGTGGAATTATTTATTTTGATTCGTATGGATTGGCACCACCAAAAGAATTTTTTAAATATGTTAACACAGTAAGTACTGCTTTGCAAAGTAAGAATTCGATGCGTTCTAAGATCTGGTATTCAACATTACGAACACAAAAATTAACGGATCGGCCGATATGTGGTCGAGAAGTACTCGCTGTACTTGATGCTGTATCAAAATCAACAACACCACCTCATAAAGTCGTGCATGAATATACTACGTTGTCACACTTAAACAGATATCAGTAAATATAATGGTAGATATTTATGGAAGATCTTCTCGCAAAGCTCAGCAGCAAGTTGATTATCTAAATATGCAACTCTTGATCAACTCAGAAATAAAATCGGTGATTTATTAAATATCCCAAGTGTGGATCAAAATGAAGTCGTTGTTTTTCATGATGAACAAGGACGATTAAAAACAAGTAATATGCAACTGTTAGATGTTCTTATACGAATTCCCACCGCGGTTATTAATAATATCGTTACTTTTGCTGATCAAGATAAAATACAAGATTCCGGTAAGTCAGTTAACGATTTTATCAAGCGAGCTGGTGATTGATTCACCGGTAACATTATTATGAATCGAAATAAAATTATAGACCTTGGAAACCCAATCGCAGATACAGATGCAGCAACAAAAAAATACGTCGATGATCAAGAATCTAAGTACGTATTAGTCAACGGTGGTATAATGCGTGCATTTCTCAACAATGAATAATAATGGTATTAATAATCTTAGAACACCAGAATCAGATTTCGACGCTGCAGCGAAAATTCCTATGACAACTTCGTTAGCTACAATCAATAATGAAATGACTACACTCAATACTAATTTTACTAATCACATACGAACTTTCTTAAATTTTCGTAGAAACATAAACAGATCTATTAATATTTTTTTGGAAGTCCAGCGGTTGCAGATATCAAACTCTCCGACATTAACACAAAACTCAACGACATTATCAGTGGAATACCTAGTATTGTTCAAAAAACTAATCTGATTAAAATTCCACACAAACAAATTAAAAATATCGTGTACACAGTAGCATCAGGATCATCAACATGGACACCGCGCGATAACACTCTCGAACATACCGCAGAAGTAACTGGGTTATACAGGCTATCTATGTACGGTTTTGAAATTACTGCGGCCACTTAATCATCACCGAATGTACATTATAATCCTCTACTGGTGATGCTAACCAAGGACATCAAAGAAACGTTTACGTTGACATCAACGGAAATGCCCCCGAGACGTTACCGGTGGTGTCTGGAATTCGTAGCTGAAACTGTTTAATTACTTAATTAAATGACGTTGTTATTGTATAATGAATCAAGTGGCGGAGTCACTTATCGACGTTCAACGTCACAGATACACTCAAGTATGTGAGTGTCAAACCAAACTAAAAGATATCATCGACGATTATACAGTAAAAGTAAAAAAATATCGCAGACGTATGGTTGTTATTGATATAATTGTTTACTCAGTTTCTGCTGTTATTGCTGGAGCCGGATTATTATTATCAACAATAACAATGACAGCACCTGCAGTTGTAACAATTGTCGTTTCAACTTCAACGATTATCGCAGGCATTCTCAGTATTATCGCTAAGAAGATATCTACATGTACAAATGATAAATTACACGATTACATAATAAAACTACACACAGTAACAACATCTTATTCTAAACTATCATCGTATCTTTCTCGTACCTCAGCGATGGTAAAATATCTGATGAGGAGTTCGCAACGATAATGAAAACCTACAATGAAGCATTTAGAATCGCTAGCGATTCTAGTGATAAAGTAACTTGTGATAAAGTGGAAGATTGAATTCCCGAGAGAACGCATTGCGTTCTATTAAAATAATAATTAAATACGAAGTATTTTAAATAAATGTCGGCGTTAGAACTATTACAACAGATCGTCACTAATACAACGCCGTCAAAAACTACTATGATATCATTAAGTTCGACCAATCCTGAATTTAGCGTTAACTTTCCAACTGCAATTCCAGCAAGTGAAATAGCATTAGCACAATTACGAGTTTATAATAGCTGGCCAAATATCAGGTCAAAATCGTTTGGTGGACTACCAGCAAACAATTCACTTGTATTTGCAAATAAAAATAAACCTGATGGAACTCCTGATTGGCAAGTTGTTGGAATTTCAACGGGCAGTTATCAAATAGAACAGATTGATGATGAGTTCCAACGCAGAATTAAATCTATTACAGGAAAAGAATCCAAAATAGCAATCACTGTTTACGAACCAACATTATCAGCGGCGATTGAAATAAATTCCCCTGATTATGTTGTAGATATTTATCAAAGTTCGATCAGATCTGTGTTAGGATGGCCTGATGTTAAGCAAAGTTCAAATGGAATTCCAGAACCAGCGCGGGAAGAATTTAAGACAAGCGAAAAATGATTCATTAAAAATCCAGAATATCGAAATAAAGGTCCATGGTATTATATAAAATTTGAATTTGATCCAACAACAATGAACATTACTTTACTGATTTTGACTGTAAAAGGATTCCCAAGATAATTAGATCATCATTTAATGTCATTATCGAAGACGCCAGGACGCAGACTACTAGAGAGATTGTTGATGAAGAATATTTTAAAAAACTTTTTAATGTTCTTAAGCCTGAATACGAAAAAACATTTAATGATTTAAGAAGTTCATTTATTTCATTATCACAACATTATGACGATGGTGTAAAAAATCAGATAATCGAAACAATAAAACATTTAAATGGGATCTTATTTGATTTATACATCGCCAATCGAAGTATTATAAATATTGCGACTAAAGTCAATGGAGGTCCTTACTCAAATCCAAAACTTAAGCAATTATTTCTTGATCATTACAAAATAACAGAAAAAGATTTACAAACATTTATAATACCAGATTTAAATAACGCTGAAATAAAAAAAAAAACAACTCAACGATGTCATTGATGAATATTTCCCTAAAGTATTTGCAGCGTGGATAAAAATAGCCCCACCACCGGTTATTCTTAAAGACAATAATGATCCATACGGTGGAGGCCATCATATCTCGCCTGGTATTGTTAATATAACATCAACGATCGCAGTCAATCTAGTATGTGATGTAATTGATGGCAGCTATCAAGTAGATCTTTCAAAAAGTGGCACTGCGGAGCAAGGATATATATAATATATTCATTCAGTCCTCAAGCACCACCCGGGTGGTTAATTGTATCGGAACCAATTAACTCCGTTTATCTACGTGTACATAATCCGTTATTGTCAAGGATATATTTCAAACTTACAGACCAAATAGGACGTATTTTGGATTTGCAAAATGAAGTTTTAAGTATTAATCTATATGTGAGATGATAGAACGTTATCGCAAAACACAAAAAAACAAAACAAAAATATCCTAATCTAACTCGGATCAGAATAATTTTTTTTACTGGGGTAAATCGTAATTATCAGAATAAAATATTATAAGTAAATAACCTGTATACTTCAATTTTGCCAGGGATTTTGTTTAGCCATTATCACATTTAACTCCACCTTCACTTTCATTTTCACAATGCTCTCTTAACTGTCCTATACGAAAGTTCATAATCTTTTTCTGTTCGTATTCATGAGATAATTCTAACTTAATTTTGTCAATAACGTTTGAGAGAGGCACAAACAGCTTTACCTGATTATCTGTAACTGTTGCCAGCGACTGTAACATTGCCTGCTGGATAAACTTCATGAATTTATAATCAGATGGTAAAGTGTATCTGTTCTCTAATTTCCGTTGTTCTAATGATTCAAAGTCAGACAGAATTTTTTCAGGATTAAGATTATCAGATATATTTATACCGTTATGTTGTAATATTTTAATCGCAGAAATAATAACATTAATGTTTTCGGAATTCATTATATTATAAATGTTTGTTTAATATAAAAATAAAATCAGAATAATATTAATAAAATAAAAATAATAGTCCCTAAGGACTGTTTCAAGATGATTATATACATATGATTATGATTATATACATATGATTATATCTTAATTAAGGATAACCCCATGTGATCCCCTAGGTTGTCAAAGAACATCCTAGCAGGATCAGAGGTCACATATAAACTTATCCTAGGACAGCACAGTTTATCTCCATGTGATCCCCTAGGTTGCCAAACAACATCCTAGCAGGATCAGAGGAAATTCGAAAGACGAAACAGACAGCACAGTTTTATACAACCCCATGTGATCCCCTAGGTTGCGAAACAACATCCTAGCAGGATCAGAGGTCACATATAAACTTAATTCTAAGAACTTAACTAACTTATCCTAGGACAGCACATTTTAACCCCATGTGATCCCCTAGGTTGTCAAAGAACACCCTAGCAGGATCAGAGGTCACATATAACCTTAATTCTAAGAACTTTAACTCTAGTACAGCACAGTTACATATAAACTTAATTCTAAGAACTTTAACTCTAGGACAGCACAGTTACATATAAACTTAATTCTAAGAACTTTAACTCTAGGACAGCACAGTTACATATAAGCTTGATTCTAAGAACTTTAACTCTAGGACAGCACAGTTACATATAAACTTATCTTAAAGACAATACTACGGGCCTTCTCTACGTTCAATAGAAATTTTTGCACACTCCCTCATCATAATCACCCAGGGAGTGCAAAATTGTACCCACCAAGTGACATGGTGGGAGAGTGTACAAATTTTCTATTGAAACGCAGAAGGGCTGGCTGAAAGCCCCACTAAAGAAAAGGATTTTGGCATAATATCGCCTTTCGCCCGACAGTATGCCGGTCACGAGAATAGAACCACGGACCTTGAGTACGAGAATCTAGCGCGTTAGCAATCGGCCACCAGACTTCAATATGTATACATAACGAAAACATTATTATATAGTCAGCGCAGTATACAGAATAAAATCACAATTTATCGTACAATGTATTGTGGATTTCTTAATAAAATCACAATTTATTGTAAAATGTGAATTTATTTTCAGTTTCCAAATGTTTGAAACTGCATACACAAAACCCACAGTTAAAAGTCTGTATTAATCAAACGTTGCTAAGAATACTAAAATAATCGATAGTTATATGAACACTCATGCCATATTCATTTCTAAAAATAACCTTATGCATACAATTTACTGCTGAGTCGCAAAGCGTTTCATAAGAATGTGGAAAACATAAATATTATTGAGATTTTACACAAACATAAATGTTGAGATTTTACATAAACACAGAATATTGTGCACATTGTGTAACATAAAGCATCATTATTTATACAACAACGAAATTATTGAAAATATTTAATTGTTGTAGGGTCAAACCCCCAGCGATTCTCTAATTGATTTTCATGACTTCTTGATAAATTTGACAATGACTTACTAGAAACTGATAAAAAATAAGAAATTTTGATCAAAAGTCACCTCATATTAGCAAAAAATAGGAACATTTTGACCAAAGCTTTTTACAAAATCGAAAAATCATGAAAATCAATTTGAGAATCGCTGGGGGTTTGACCCTCTCAGCGCTACAAATCTGACCGATTTTCATTGATTTTTTAGCCATTTTCATGCAGAAAACAAGATTTTCGAACAAAATCAACAAAATAATAAAAATGCTAAGTATTTCTAAAGATGATTTTTATCATCTTATTTTTATTTGCAATATTGTTGAGATTTACATGCATAACTAAATTCATTGGAATGTTTTTACAGTCGAAGTTTGGACAATCAGAGAATGTGATATGTGTTTTGTGTACTATTAAATTTGAAAGATATATCAATACTTACTCAAAACAGTGTGTGATCCATTTTGACCAAAACTCACAATATATTGCTGTCATAACACAACTGCAAGATTTACTAAGTTATGCTTGACGGAGTTGTCTCGCTTAATCATCTGATACCATAGGAACATACGTGAATCTGATTTTTTGTAAAAATCTTTTTGGAAAAAGCAGATCTTGTGATATTATCTGCCACGCGTTTTACTGAAGGTGATACTATGTTAAAGTATTTACCAGCAGAATTAATTGACTTAAATATAACTTCTTCGCCATCTGTATTTGTGGATTTAACAGCCCTTGCGTATCGTGCGCCACCAGAATTTCCGGACTTACAATTTTGACTTTGTGTAACAATTCGCAAGTTATCAAGCGAGTTATCAAGTTTATCACCACTGATGTGATCTATCACAAGTCTATCTTTAATGACCCCATAAAAACATTCGTAAATGAATCTATGTGAGAAATAATTTTTATTTCTATTGGTATTAAATTTAAAATATCCAGTATTATTAACACTACCGACTGGTTTCTTTAATCTACAGTGCCTAATTACACCATCACGAGATGCTTCATAATTAGTAATGATTGGATGCTTTACAAATTCATTTTGCTCCATTTATATACTAATATTATTTGTTTAAATCATTATTTTGAAAATCTAGCGAGATAATCTTCTTCGGTTTTTATAGGAGATTCAGAAAATGTGTTATTTTTTTTATCGTAATATCGTTTCAGCTCTCTGTATTTTTTACCACCACACTGCACACACAGTTGAGTTTTTCCTCTGACTCCAACACCACACCGCACACACGGTTTTGGTTCGAAACTACCGTGTCTAACATATTGCATATGGTAGCCGCAGAATTCGTTTACGCATGCTTTGTTACAAGGAGAAGTATATCCGATCATAAGCCAATTACATCGATTCTTTGTTTGAATCATATACAAGAGATTAAAATTCAATTTAAATACATATTTGTCTTAATTATAATAATGCAGGAATTATCCGCAATTGAACATTCTGGAGCTAGATTTGATCTTGACAGACTGCCGAAACACAAATTTAGTTTTTCGATGCAAGATCTAGCTTTAACGAATAAAGATATAACAAAACGTATCCGTGAAGCCAAATAGGAATTTCGCGACAATGGTGCGGCTCATGTGTGGTCGACATTCAAAGTTGAAAATACTGTTAATGTGATGAATGACAAACGAGGAAGAGAGATTATTAACTACCTTGTTCAGAGATATTTTATTTTAATAAAATTTATTGTAAAGACAGACGATGACACTTGGATTATTCGTGACAAACGTGATTCTGTCCACATGCAGTCAGGAAATAATATTGTTCTTAGTAACAATTCCAGACCAGGAATACTTACTGGTATTGACAAACCATATTACGAACGAGTATATCCTGTGACTGCGGTTGTGTACGCAATATATCCGTTAAATAATAAACCTAACGTTGGGGATCTCAAACCTATGAAATTGTCAAGGATAAATTGTGTAGCTGAACGGGTTACAGAACACTTCACAAACGCGATACGCGGAAACGGTTTAACGGATTTACGACGTAAAAAAATAAATACGTGGGCAGAAACAGTTAAAGATACCGGAGCGTCTATCAGCGACGTTGCTGAGCTGGGAAAGAAATTAAAATTCCCAATAACAGTGAAGACGTTAACCGGAGAGATTTTGTACAAACCGAAATATAAATCAAGAGGAGCTTCGATAGATATTATTGATCATAACGCACATGCATGGACTGTGGCAGTAACAATATTTCCACGAGACAGAACGGTTAAATTTTATAATGGTCATGTATTCGATGCTATCAGAAATATCAGTAAAATTGACCCTGTATCTGTTTGGCTGTTTCAGAGTTCGGAATATGATTATCATGATCAGTTTGTACGGTCTAATGGTGATATTTATCGTACAGAATTTCTCCACGAAGAAACGAAAAATCTTGCATTAAAATATACCTCTGATGATATTAAGGTTGGACAATTACTTAATAATTGTTTTATCGTTCCATCAGTTGCTGCTCACTACGCTCAGGAGAAAAATTCATGGAAACCGACACGATTGGAATTTCTTGAAGATGGCCAACACAGTTGTGTGGAATACGGACACGGTGGATTATGGAATACTAAATACGATTATAGAGACGTTATCTCAGTTGATATGGTTGCATGTTATCCTGGAAGTTTTCTTGGATACGGAGAATGTTCGGAATACTTTAAGAGATTTGGACATCCGACACACGAGATGACCAGAGTTGCGATAAACGGACCTTTACCAGATTTTGACTTAACCGGATTCGCCTGTATAGAGTCGTTCGAGTTTTACGGGGATCTCCATCCGATTGTTTATGCGTGGTTTCGAAGACATTTTTCAGAAAAATGTTGGGTTCCAATAGTAATATTGCAGTACATGATTGATGCTGAAATTTTAATATCGTTAAAAGTGAGTGAAGCAATTATATCATACCGCGTGCAGAAACAAGTTTGGTTGCCAGAACCAGATATATTTAATATTAATGATGCTAGGAGAGATTTTCCTGATCTTAACGAAGATGATATTGTTAAAATTACTAATAGTATACGTGAATGCAGGAGAGAAAGTGATGAGAAATTTGCAAAAGATCTCGGCAGAAAAATAATCGGTAAATTTACGCAAGGAGGATCGTACGATCATAAACGAGCGTGTACAAGATTAATGCTGAACTCGATTTTATAATTGCTGATACAACGGAGAAAAACACATTATAAGTCGAAGTAATGCTTATTTATCAGACGGAACTAAATTAGGTACAATTGTGAGCTTTACTGATGGCGAGTCACCGCAGTTTGCTCATTTAAGATCTTTGATGCTAGTGTATGTTTCGATAAATCTATTATCGATGAGAAACAGATTTCCTCGTTATGCAGTCAGAGTCGCGACAGATTCATTTTATATAAATAAACAATATGTGGATTCGTTAAAACAATTGCATTTTAACAATCATGCATCATGGGGCGAATAGAGAATAAAATATGAAGATATAATTAGTTATTCTGAATCTGCCGACGTTGAAATTGCGAAAACATATTACAAGAATAATCAGATACCAGGATTGTCATCGGAACCATCTGTATGTGATCCTGTGCCTAGACATAAAACCGTTATCTTAATGGGTGTGGTGGTTCAGGTAAAACAACACGCGCGATTGAATTATTTAATAATTGTTCTGATATGATTGTTTTGACACCGACACATAAACTCGCCAGGGAAATAAAAGAACGAGGAGTAAAATCATGTACATATCATAGTTTCTTTAGATGGTGCGGAGACGCATGGACTCCATCGCGGATGGGTGAGAAATACATTCCTAAAATTATTATCTGGGACAAGATATGCACGGTGTCGCGAGAGGTATTAAAAATATTTCTTGATTGGCTGTTATTGAAGAATACTGATGTGGTGATGTGTGGCGATCATGGTCAACCACCACCTTTCATTGGATCGTCTCCACATGAGTGGCTGAAAACATTTGTAGATTATTACGAAGAAATAACTGATGACCATAGTGCTATTGATAAATCACTAAAAGAATTTAAAAAGTTAATAAGACTACAGCAAGATAAAATACAGTGTGAGATAATGCGTAAAGTAATTCCAGAAACTTCTATGAATGATTTTTGGACTTTATGGAGACCTGCTGATTTGATAGTTGCAAGTAGAAAAATAGTTCGCGATACACTTCAACAACAATTATTTACGTTACATAAAAAATATTTTCAAATCTACCTGTACCTTTGTGTTATCGCCCAGCAGATACTCGACGACAGAATGTTGATGTTGAGATTCCTGGTGGTGGAATACAAAATCTTGTGTTAAATGATATTGTTTTATTTGTTGTTGATGTTGTTGAGAGCGCGTTAAGCATGGTTAATCGCCGTGGACGTTAGGATACGTTATAACGATTCACTCGTCACAGGGATTAACTATTACTGATACAAATATTTGGATTGTCGATGATCGTATTGAGTGGTCAAATTTAGTTTATATTGCAGTGTCTCGAGTCAGAAGAATATCTCAACTGGGCCGGGTTATCATGGATTGCGTAATAACCGAAGAAATCACTAACAACTTTGTCGATATCAATAAAAAAATAGCGAGTTATAAGCAATGTGACAAAAAAAATAATCGCGACTTTGATATGGATGCTAAATTTATTATAACACTAAAACAACAACAGAATAATCATTGTGCAAGTTGTAACTGTAATATGCTGTGGCAGTATTCGAGTAATAATCCAAGACAATTTACTGTTGATAAAATTAATAGTAGTCTTGGTCACACACGCGAAAACGTGATGCTGACCTGTCTTGAATGTAATCGACGTAGAGGTGCAAGTTTACAAAAGTGAACGCGGTGGTAATTGTGTGTCTTTAGGAATTATTTGTAATTGTTCGCGTACAAATCTACGCTGAGGAGCAGTTGAATATAATCTTTAGTTTGCGGGTCTACCTGTGGACCTTACCACGCTAGATATTTTGTGTGTGGTCACACTCCAGATAGGATCAGTTGCTCTTTTTCTACCTCCTTCAAGTTCACCAGGTTCTTATAAATATCTTACGGTAACATTACCTAGTACTGGTTGAGAGGAAGATTTACTTTGTATTGGTATATATTTTTTTGTGATCGCTTTAGAAGGTTTCATAAAAGTTGCACGAGTCATTTCGTTGTTTAACGCAGCTATCACACTCGGTAACCTTGCAACCCATTCACGAGATCTCTCCATGGACTTAAAGTCATCGGATATTTCCTTTGCATACTGGTATCCAAATAACCGCTCAGCAAGTGTTCGATTAAATCGTTCAACGATTGCCTGATCACGATGAATTTCTGTGTGTCCTCGTCTGATTTTAACGTTATGTCGCTTCATCAACGATGATACTGCACCAAGAAATTCTTTGCCAGGGTCAACCTGTAGCAGCTGTGGCCATCGTAGACCACCACGTTGATAAATGAGTTCAAACGCAGATGCAACTTCAGTTGCTGTCTTTGTTAATAATAGTTCTGCTTCTTTATATCTACTCGCAACGTCAACGATGGTTAACGCGTATCTGTATGTGTATTGACGTCTGCCAATTTTAATGGTATCGTGTGGTAAAAACAAAATATCTGCTTGATGAACTTCATTAGGGGTACTGACATCTAAATGTGCATACTGAATTATTTTAGGTGGACGTAGATAGATTTGCCATATTGCCTGTCGTGCTAACCACGCTGCAGCAAAAAAAACGTGAGACTTTTGCTGCTTCAGCAAGTTTACTAATCGCTGCTTTGCCTCTCCAATATCCTCTTGGGCTATAATAAACAGATTCCATTATTATGATAATAATCAGTTGATTAATTACCAGCCCCTAACATTATCTTACCTTTCATACCAGCTTTTACCAGAAAAGCAGCTAATTTTTCTCGAAGTGATTTATTTTTTATATTATTTATGGCATGAATTAATTTTATATCGGCGAAATGTCGTTGTTGTAAGTCTTTACATTTATACGCGACATCATGAATGTGACACGCTTGATCAATTGCGTTTACTGGATATTCTCCAGGTCTTGGTTGGTCTTGGTTATCGAGTCGGATATCGAGACGAGTTCCAGGACCACAATAATTATATCCAGGTAATTGTTTCTCACCAGGATACTTTGCCCATGGAGCTCCTGGTAATTTACCTAACGAAGCAGCGATATCTCCACCTGTCTTTAATGAAATAAATTTGTATTTTTTGTACCACATTTCACACACTTGCCTGTAAGTGCGCGCCTGTTATTTTTTGTTATTATTGTCGTTAATCCACTGGTATGAGTGGGTGCTCTACATCGAACACAATATAAATCCATATTACTATTATATGGATATAATTGACTTCTCAGCGACACGAAAACAAGAGCCAGTCAAGCATCATCCAGCGCTACCAAATTCTATCAGAGCAATTATACTTGGCCCATCTGGGTCTGGTAAAACGCAATTATTACTTAATCTGATAATGCGATGGCTCAAATGGGATAAATTATATTTAGTAGCACCATCTGTAGATGATCAACGATGTTACGAAGTACTTAAAGATTTTAATGAAAATGCAAAGTCGCTGACGTGTCCTGATAATAATGCTATTGATTTTATTACCGATATCGATGAAGCTCCATCCATAGACGATCTTGATGGATGTATCAATAATCTCGTAGTATACGATGATGTAATGCTGGATAAACAATCCAATCCAGCTCGGATATTTTCGCGAGGCCGTCACAAAAATACAGACGTAATTTATTTAACTCAGAAATACACGCAAATTCCTAAAGTAATCAGAGATAATTGCAATATCTTAATTGTGTTTAATGGAGTAGATAATTATACTTTACAAAATATTTATTATACTTGGTGTTCAGGGGGCATGGACATGGTTAAATTTAAAAACTTCTTTTTAAAAGCACAAGCTATTCCGTTCGGATTTATAACAATAAATTTACATGACCCAAGATCTAGATATCGTATAGGTCTGGGTAAAATCTTTGGTTAATTACAGCAGCAGAGGAGATGAACGACCAACGTTGAGTGACCAGCGCGTAAACGAAACACACCATAAAAAAACCAAAGAGTCAGTGATAAAGTAACGAGATAAGCTAACCCAATTAGAAAAATCTCATGGTCAGTTAGAGGTTGTGGTTTAACGTTATTGACCTTAAGATTTCCTTTTCGTAGGAAGGCTTATTTTTCATAAATAAGGTCTCGAACAAAAATGGTCTGTTCACCTCCTCTGCTGCTGGAGCAGGAGGAGGTGGAAGAATAAGAGGTGCCCTCGGCAAAGGAAGAACCCCGACACTTTCAGAAAGAGAAGACAGAAAAAGAAAATAAGAAGAGAAAAAGTGAGGAAGAAGAAGAGGAGGACAAAACTGTGAAAGTGAAGAAATTGAAAAAAACAGAGAGTAAAGAAAAAGACACAGAAGAAGTCTATGAACTTTTTTAAAAAGTGTTGTGTTATGTTGTGTTGTGACATTGAATTGTAAATATTTGTACCAGAATAGACCAGACTGAAAAACGTAAGTGTCTCCTGGTTTTGATTGTTTAGAATAATAAGGACCTACACTCATGCACTCACAACACGTACATCATAGGGTTAAACAAGGGATTTTGAGTTTTAATTGATTTTGGCAAAATGAATAGTATCTCTTTTCGAAAGAAGTGAGTGGCCCTGAAAAGGACCGTTGTGTGTTTGTTTTTTCTTAGAACAAACTTAGGAACGAGAAGCAATCCCCTTTAACTGTCTTAAGCCTTTGCCATGGCCAAGGCCTACTTGTGGACTTGCTCCTGTCAATGATTGGGTAGAAATCACTAGGGGTGGTATCTCTGGTGTAGTAACAGGGTTGGGCTGGTTGGCTTGGGAAGGTCTTTTTCTCTTGGGTCGTAATAAAGAAGTCTGATACGTTTGTTTCAGACTTCTTAACTCTGCCAAAATGCCCAAGAGTACCGTTACCGTTTGAGGTTCACTGTTCTCCTTCTCTCCTAACCTTGTTTCTTCTCTACTGCTTCTTCTTCCTGTCGTTTCCTTCTTGCCTCTTCTTCTCGTTGTTGCTGTTCAAGGAGAAATGCTTGTTCTGCCTCTTTCTGCTGCTGTAAAAATTTCTCCAATTCTTCGTTCTGTCTTTGTTTAAAATCCTCGACGTGTGGTAAAGAAGGAGAAGGTGGCGAAGGTACTCGTACCGGAACAAATTCTTGTGAAGAGAGAAAATCTACTAAATCCCAATTGAAATCGGTCTCTTCGGGAAGTAGCGCTGTGTTAACTTTGGTAGCCACTGCTATGCCATCGCTTTTCATCTCCAAAGCCGGTGCACCCCAATTCATCGTCTTCTTAGTTTCAGTCATCTTTCACAAAACAATGTCGCCTCGATTCACTGCGCACAGACGCTAGCGCACCGATATAGGGAATGTGACATCACAGGTAGCTCTCTTCGGCTTGGAAGACAGACTCCGCGAAGCGAATGAATTTTGTAACGCGTGTTGGGATTGGTGAACAATTTCAATCCGTTTCGATCCGGTCTTCCACTAGAAATAAACGCGGTTCACTTCATTCCCTTCACCTGTTCTCGTCACAAAGATGTGGACCAACGTTGAACCGTCTACTTTCGTATCGTCGTTGTTTTTCCGTACGGACTTCCCCATGTATGTGAGATCATCATGGAGAATCGTTAGTATCACCGAGACAAGCGTTTGGAAAAGAAGGACCTATGTGGAAAGACAAGGCTGTCTGAAGAGAGTTCTGATTTATGGATCAGAGGTTAGACGAAGTTTGAGAAAGAGAAGAAGACTTATGCGATGCCCTCTATGTTAACGAAATGGTGTTAACATAAAACCCAAAGGACCTTTTCAGGTTCACTCCACTGCCTCGAGAAGATATTTATCTTCACTTTGCCTAAAAAATTTTATTCGATTGTATAATTCATCCCTCTTCTAACACTCAAAGGAAAGAACAGGAAAGGACTGCCTCCTCGTTTAGCCTAACATTCGGACGTGTGTCCGTCCTGTCCAAAGCCCCTCCACCAATGCGAAAAAAAAAATCGTTCAAACAGCCTTCAAAGACGTCGTCGATACCGTGTGCGAATGTTGTCTGAATGTCTTGAAAGGAACGATACCTTTGTTTCCACATCAGAAAGAATGCTTAGCCAAGCATCGACACGTTCTTCGCCAAATGGTCCAAAAGAAAATACTCATACGTCAAAAGAAAAAGATGTTGGTACAACGCGGCGGATTTGTGCACCAGTTGTTAGCATCCAAACTGAAAGCCACATTGGCACCACTGATTACAGAATTCGTGGTAGCTACTGCTTCAGAAATGGCTCAAGATAAAAGGATCAAGAAGATAAAAGGGGTCTCTGGGGTGAAAAGATCTCAGACGTGAGTTTTGGAATATGATGGAAGGACAAAAACTGACCTCAGTGCCTTACAAACGATGGATGGAATTACATCGCTGGCAAGAACAACGGACCCCGCATTTACCTCCCAATCCTTATTTGCCCGAGATGTCCCAGTTCCAGTACGAACTGCAATCGTTGATGGACCGCAGCGATTTGTCAGAACGGAAAAATCGCAACGGTACGGTCAAGTATTGCAGCGACTTCAACTCTTTCATCAAAAAGCTTTAAACGAAACAGCTCGACCGACTCTGGAAGATTTTAAGACCCTGATGAACAGTCCATCACCACCACCACCACCAAGCCCAACCCCCAATGACCAAGAGAGAAAAAGGAGAAGAGTTTCAAAGTCCACCAGAAAAAGTATGCAAATTAACACCACCAACGCACAACATTGGTTGGATTAAAAAGATGATGGCAACCCTAAGGAAGGTGAAGACAGAAGTTAAACAAGAATTGATTATCCCTGTTCAGACATCCTCCTCGACACCTATTGCTCATTGGACACGCAAAGCATTACAATCCAAGAAAATACCGCACGAAGAAAAAAGTGGCATCCGTGAAGAGTGGGTGACATATTAAAAAAAAAGTCCTGATGGAGAATTTGTCAGCCAGCATTTACTACGAGCCATCACATCCTGCAGCTTACTACGGAGTTCAGAAATTGTATCGTGCTGCTAAAACCCGACTGAAAAGTGTCGGTTTACTTCAAGTGCAACGATGGTTACAAGAACAAGCCACGTACAACTTACACAAACCCATTTGAGGACAATCTTCCAGAAATCGCACCCGAGTGGAGGGCATCGATCATCAATGAATGGCAAGACGATTTAGCCGATGTTTCTCATTTAGCTACCTACAATCGTGGCTACAAATATTTGTTTTGTGTCATCGACATCATTTCCAAATTTGCCTGGGTCGTGCCATTGACTTCCAAATCGAGCTCTGAGTTAGTGCGAGCCCTAAATCTGGTGTTGAAACAAAGTGTTCGTCATCCTTTTCGATGGCAAACCGACAAAGGCACCGAACTTTGGAAACAAGCTTTCCAAAAAGAATTAAAGAAACGAGACATTCATTTTTTCAACACCGAGAATCCCGAAATCAAAGCCAGCATCGTGGAACGTTTCCAACGCACCTTGAAAGAACGCATGTGGAAATATTTTTATTCATCAACACACTCTGAAGTACATCTACGTCTTACCGCACCTGGTCAAACCTTACAAACAATCTTACCATCGGAGCATCGGATGTGCCCTCCAAGGAGTGATTCCTGACAACGAGGTGACCGTCTTTGAGCGCCTGTTTGGTACGTCCCCGACTGTGGCTGTCCCCAAGAAAGATGAAGTGTTAACGACGGGAGATTTATGTACGCATTGGCAAAACCAAACGCACTTTCGACAAAGGTTACCTACCCAACTTGACCATCGAATCGTTTCGTGTCACTGGACGAGTGCGTGGCCGTCATCCTGCCGTCTATAAATTGTAAGACATGAACGGGGAAGTGTATAAAGGAACGTTTTACCTGCCCGAGTTACAACGCGTGACCAAATAAGAAGACGAAGTGTACGATATCGAAAGCATTCTCGATCGAAGAACCCGTAAAGTGGGAAAACTTCGTTTCAAAGAAGTCAAAGTACACTGGAAAGGATATCCGCTGAGTTTTGACTCTTGGATCGACGCTTCGCAAGTCATCGACTATAAAAACAAGCGACATAATGCTCTTCAAACACAGCCTCAACCACCACAGTGACCACTCCTTTACCGAGTTCTTCTCTGCAAGATCTACAAAAGCAACCCTTGTGGGTGTGGTGTGGAGAACGTGTGCCTAAAACTCAAAGCTTCTTTTTCTGCCAAATCTTTGTGGTGTATTGTGTCATCGGTGCTGCCATTGCCAATTTATGTTTGCAACAAGGAGGCAAACAATTGTGGACCATTTTACTGAGTAGTTGCATCGGTTACCTTCTCCCCAATCCTTCCCAGAAATACTCTAACGGTAACAACGGGAGTCTTGTGCCCAATGTCAGTCACCCTCCCAACAGTCACCACCATTACAACAACAATCCTCTTTTAGATAATATTCTGATTTCCAGTGACCCCTCAGACAGCAGAACTCTGGAGTTATGAATAACCAATTTTACTTAGCGTTACCCAGTGACAGTTCCATCGACGTGTTTCCCCACAATACATTGTGCCGTTTCACGGCCAAATTACCTCAGGCCAACCAATTGGATCACGAAGCCCATTGGGAAGTGGCTTTGGTCGAAATGATTCACCCTGCACAAATCATAAACATCACTGAAAATCAAAACACTTTTGAGGTCGAAGTCCTGAACGACCAAGTTCGACAATACTTGAACGAAAACGAAACTGTAGATGTTTCCATGAAACGACCAGTGTCCCCCGGTACTCCAATCTGATGAAAATTTCCGCAGGCTATTATGTTAGAGGTCAACATCTGGTGGACACGATTGCTGCCAAATTCAGAGCGCTGTTTGGCAAAGCCTTGGACAAAGCCAAACAAAGTGTCACGATCGAGTACCATAAAGTGGCTCGTCGCCTGTTGATTAAATTTTCGGATGGCAAAACGTTGGCCATTACATTTTGTCCTGAATTGTTTGACATTTTGGGTGGAGACCTCAAGATCATAAAAGGGTAAAAACATACCACCCATCGCGGAGGTGGCATACGGTATTTCACCCAAGTAGGGGTGGTACCAACCTGTGCCCGGGCCGATGCTACACCTGCACTTACTGCCCCCTACGGCACTGCAGGCGGCATTAAAACTGTAATCCGTTAGGCAATGCAATACGATTACAGGCATCCCAAAGTGGTTGGCAGCTAAATCACCCCTATTTCTCCAAACATAAGTACATCCATACTAGCAATAACCTCTTTCCTCCTTCTACATCTCGTGATATAGTGGATCATTTAAAACAAAAGCTAACAAAACTGGCCCACTAAATGTAGATATTATAAGGTGGCTTAAATCTCAGCAATCAGGACCAGCTACACAATATGGCAACGATCCGATTAACTAACTTATTAAGCATAACGTAAGACCCCAAATTAGCTTTATAAGGTGTCTAAAACCCAAAGCCATCAGGACCAGCCGCTCAATGTGGCACTTAAATTATCTATTTAGGATATAGGACCCAAAATTAGATGTATAAGGTGGCTAAACCCAGCCATCAGGCTCCCCACAGAAGGCGGAAAACATTAATTTTAAAATCATTTTCCCTAATTATTAACTTATTAAATAAATACCCAATAAATACCCAATAAAATATCTTAGGTTGATCCACTATACTAACACATCCGCTACAAACAGCACAAATAATATTTTTCAAAATCATAAATAAGTCAAGACGACATCATTTACCTTTCGGAAAACAAGTGAGCTAAAAAGATCCCGTATATACAGCACCTTCCTCCTATATAGACCGACCCTCCCTTCCACTGCCGGACATTTTGTGCCTGTCATATGAGAGTGCGTGTGGGTCTATTCCCACTCACCACATGTCCCGTGGGACAATACGTCCCAAAAACGGACAAATCAGTTAGTACACTATGTGTGTATTAAAGCGATGGGGAACGATGCACTATTCCGTCCCTCTCGAAAAAACCAGCACCCTGTGGATGCATTAACCGGTCGCACATACCCTAGTTGGCAAAAGCGACCTAAATCCATCTAACGTAACGCAGTCTGACCACCCATTGTTAATGCGTCAACCTATGAACATGTGTTCAAGTCTAGCAAAGCTGAACGAAGTCCACATGAATTTACATCGTGTCGGGCAAAACCTGATACCCACGCCTGATGAGGTTGAAAATGTCAGGCTGTTAAAAGTGACCCAAGACCTGATAGAAGAGGTGTTTAAAGACGAAATCAAGAAGAAGCAAGAAGAATGGACTGAGAAGTACAGGCTTCAGAAACAGCAGAGAGAATAGCAACAGCAGCAACAACAGCAGGAGAAAGACAGATGTTTTGTGGACTGCCGTGTGGACACGAAAGAGTTCTCCTCATCCTTCCGAAGAAACAGACCCTATCCTGTGGGAAAGCCTGCAGCCAGATGGGGACGCAATCTTTATAAGAGATTGCCATAACCCCCAACAAAACAACCCTTTTCAGCGCTACCACAATTAATCTAGAAAATACATACCTGTCAAATTGCCAAAATGTGTCTGTCTTTTTGTGTTGGTAGGTTAAAAAACAGAAGTGTGCCTATAAACACTTCCTTTCTCTGACTTGTAAAATAGTGTGTGTGTGTGTGTGTGTGTGTGTGTGTGTGTGTGTGTGTGTGTTTGTAAACAATGGAAGTGTGCCTATAAACAGCTCGTTTTTCTGACTTGTAAAATAGTGTTTGTAGGAAAAAAGTGAACTTGACAGTTTATTTTAGGTCCGCGCGTTCCATGTTATTGATAGTGGAGTGGGTACTGTTAGTTTTTGTGCAAGGGGGTGTTTTCCTTCACGTCCGTGCTTCATGCATATACATCATAGCATTCGTCAGTCTGGCTACCCATCGTTGTCTAGTCCACATTCAAAAATTAGCAGAATCAGCAAACTGTTGGAGTTTCAGATGTACCTGGAGTATGCTGGATGGACTGGCTATGGAGGCGATCCAGGAGAAAGCCAGAATTGAAAAGGAGGAGAAGGAAAAGAAAAAAAAATCAGAGAAGAGTGGGATCCTGCCTCACCTCATCCATAAACAAGATGTGAGGTGAAACCCATGGTGAGGATACCTCCACAGCGCCAAGCACCACTGCCACCAAAACTACCAGCACCAAGGCCTGTGGTTCCCCAGACAGAAAATTGAGAAGAACTGGAGAGGTAGAGACAAGAATGGGAGCCGCAGCGACCAGAACATCCACGAGTGTAGAAATGAAGAGGGAGGCAAGAACAAGTCTTCACTATCCCTCCAACGGAGGAATGGGATAGTGAAGCCACTCAAGCTGCCTCCGCATTTCCAACCACACATATCAATTGCGAACAAGATTGGAGTCGGCGATGTTGTCTGTGGTGCCCGGCCTGGGAGGTGCCACCATTAACCAGGTGCATCTGAAGTTAACAAAACCCAGTCCTTGTCAGAGCTAACCAGATCTCTAGAAAAGAGACTAATCAAGTTGCCCAAAAATAGTAGTTTGCGTGCGTGCGCGTTTTTTTTTTTTTTTTTTGTCTGTGTGCGTGAGAGTACGTGTATTTTTGTTTTTGTGTGCGTGCGCGTACATGTCTTTGTTCCCTTAATAAATCCCTTGCCCCTACACTCATGAGTGTTTATTTTGTGTGAATGCGAAGTAGTGTCACTATAAACACTAACTCCTTTGCTGATGTGATTGTAGGTAATGGTTTGTTTTGTATATAAAATAATTCCCTTCTCCAACTATGTATTGATAGAAAGTATAGTGGTTTTGTTAGTATTAGTGTGTTGTTTTGTATAAAACTTTATTTTAGGTTAGCACTCTCGTCCCTGCGGATTGTTTGGTATGTGATAATGGGTAGTTGGTAAGAAGGGATGTTTGCCTACACGTCCGTGTTTGAGGTATATAAATATAGCGTTCGTCAATCGCGCCGTTCAACATTGAATAAACGAAGATGGCTAGTAATATTGTAGACAAAATGATGAAGTTGCAACAGGTAGTAGATGACCTGGGAATGATAGAGGAACTGTTGGTGAAAGCGGAGTATGGGTGTTACAGTCCCCATAGAGTGAGGATGGAACTTAATAATTTGAAGAAGGCAAAGGAAAGACTGAGAGAGCTGATCAAACAGGAAAAAGAAGAAAAGGAGGAGAAAGAGGAAAAAGAAGAAATGAGAAGACGGAATGCTAAGGTGATTAAAGAGAGGAAGAATGTAAAGATAAAAAAAGAGATAGAGGAGAAGGAAGAAGAGGATGAAAAGGATCAGAAGAAAAAGAAGAATGTAGTGGAGAAAATAAGATGTTGGTGGAGGAGAAGAAGAGAGGAGACAAAATAGAAGAAAGTTAAAAGGCCCTTTACAGGGCCACTCCACTGCCTTGAAAAGATATCTATTCCGCCTTGCCTAAAAACATTTTTCGTCGATATTTTTTGTGATAGATTTATGTTCATAAATCTATGTTTGTGTCATATGTCTATGTCTCTGTCTCTAACCCTGTCTCTATGTCTATGTCTCTATTTGTCCCTCGAGTAGCGCGTATTCAGGTCAGCCCCTTGCCACACTGTTCCGCCCGATTAAGGTCAGCTACTTGCAACATTGTTGCCAGTGTCCAGTACTGTGACGTCAATTCCCATTGACCCTAGAGTGGCCCATGTTAAAGTCCCATTTGACCCCATAGTGCAAATGACCAAATTTAACAAAGAAGTCTACGTGACCCTACAAATTTTGACCCATAGTGCAAACAACCAAACTGAACGTTTGACCCTATGTGACCTTATATCGCCACCAATCACTACTCATAATTCTTCTAAATGACCATATAGAATGCTGGAAATTAAAATAATTCCTGAGTATTATGATGTCTGCCGGATTTGGCTGAAACCCAAAAATCCTTGAGAAAATAATGATGTAGAAACTGAATTTGGCCAGATGTGCAAATCAAGGGACACAACTCCTGTAAATGAAGTGATGGACACTGGAAATTGAACTCATTCAGGTCTCATTAATATAAAGTCACATACCATATTTGGTTGAATCCAACAAAACATGGTAAAGTTATTAACGCCAGGATAATTGGAAATCTTGGAGCCAAACTGCTGTAAAGGGTGTCTTTAAATGCTGCTAATTTGTTTAAGGTCTCGCTGATATAAATTTGCAGACCAACTAACTAACCTAGATTAAAGTTATGCTGTGTAAACCAAATACAACAGTGCATGCAAGCAGGAAGCATAACTCATGAAAATGATTTGGAATGCAATAAATCAAACTCATTCAGAATATTTAACTGGGATGAGTTTGGTAAATTGAATGATCCCTAACATTTACTAGTTGGTCCCAGTGACAATGCTTGATGGTGGGGGCTTTGGACAACATAATTTTCAGCAATTTCGAACACTAAAAAGTTCTATTCTTCCTAGCACCTTTTTGTACTCATATGGTCTTTATATTATCATGAAATCAATCACAACTATGCAACAAAATCAGGCAGCCATTTGTTTATTATACTTTACAGATCCTTAAAAATTGTCCTTTGTTTAGATACTAATCACAAAGGTTCTTCACAGTCTGAATATCTTTATCAATTAAAAGCAATGCTATGTATGTTCAAACAGGTATAGATAAAATTTAACCTGTTATTTATCTAACATCCCCATATTAGATACACTTCCTATTTGTACAATATCAAATCTCTCAAAACAATTTCTTGTTCATATCCAGGGCTACTATTTACATGTATTTCTTGTTAAGGATACATAATGATGCTCGATATATCAAAGAAAATTTTCTTCAAAAGTCACCTGTCTACATAAATGTAACCTGTATTCTCATATTTGAAGATAATCAATTCTCATTTGAATATTAATTATGACATCAAAATGGACTGAGGGAGAAAGGATCTATGTTTAATGTTAAACAAGAGCAGAGGATGTTTCCTCCATCAAATGCTCTAGTGCACTTTTTTCTACCCTTTCTCACCTGCCTCTTTAAATGATCTTCCATGATTTGTCTCTAACCATGTCCACCCACACATAATTATTTTGACAGTATTAACTATTCCATGAAATTTGCTACAGTCTGCTTAAGAAAGAAAGCATACCATTAGTGTTTCAAGTGTAAGTCCAGTCCTTTCCCATTAAACAGAGAGCTCTGTGTTTTCATTGAAAACATATGTCAGGTCTGAAACACTTCTTTCTATTTATGGCAGTCATAACAATCTGACTGGTTATATGCCACAGAAATAGATGAAAAATATTTCAACTCGCACTGGCCTGAATATATCAAATATGTCTTTAATCATGCACTGGCCTGAATATATCAAATATGTCTTTAATCATGCACTGGCCTGCATATATCAAATATGTCTTTATGCTATGGCTTGCATATATCAAATATGTCTTTATGCTATGGCCTGTATATATCAAATATGTCTTTATGCTATGGCCCGCATACAACAAATATGTCTTTATGCTATGGCCTGCATATAACAAATGTCTTTATGCTATGGCCTGCATATATCAAATATGTCTTTATGCTCTGGGCTGCATATATCAAATATGTCTTTAATTATGCACTGGCCTGAATATATCAAATATGTCTTTATGCTTTGGCCTGCATATATAAAATATGTCTTTAATCATGCACTGGCCTGCATATAACAAATATGTCTGTAATTATGCATGCCTTTAATCATGTATGGGTCTGCATAAAACAAGTATTGAACTGGACTGCATACAACAAATATATTTTTAATAATGCACCTACCTTGCATTTTAGAAATACATGTTTTATCATTGGCCTACATATAAAAAATCTTGAATCATGCATTGGCCTACATATAAAAATCTTGAATCATGCATTGGCCTATGTATAAAAATACTGAATCATGCAATGACCTACGTATAAATAATATTGAATCATGCATTGGCACACATATAAATAATATTGAATTATGCATTGGCCTACATATAAGAATTTGAATCTTGCATTGGCCTACATATAAATAATATTGAATTATGCATTGGCCTACATATAAGTAATTTGAATCTTGCATTGGCCTACATTAAATAATATTAAATTATAAATTGGCCTACATATAAATAATATTGAATTATGCGTTGGCCTATGTATAAAAATATTGAATCATGCATTGACCTACATTTAAGTAATTTGAATCATGCAATGGTCTACATATAAATTATATTGAATTATGCATTGGCACACATATAAATAATATTGAATCATGCATTGGCCGACATTTAAAAATCTTGAATCATGCACTGGCCTGCATGTAACAATTGTCTTTAATGATGCATTGGCCTTCATATAACAAATGTGCGTGCCTATAAAAAGAGTAAAGAACATTATGTTGAGATAAAATTACACTTGTTTAACCAGCAATAGCACATTTTCATACCATATTCCATGATGACACTGTCAATTCTTTAGTCTTGCCTAATGGCCTTACTATATTCCATGATGACACTTTCTCCTTAAATTGAAACTGATATAAAACTTACCTATTCAAATCAAAGAGACTGCTGAAAATTAGTCATTCCCTTGAAAGACTTGTCTCTGATATACAGCTACATGCAAGAAATTGACTTAAGTCAAAGAATCCTAAGGAGAGTTAAGCAGCAGAAATTCAATTGCTGGAGGGGAGGGGGACAGGCAAGAAGGGGCAATAACTCCTCTAAATGATGATAGAAAAGTCTAAAAGCAAATTCTTTTAAGGTCTCAACAGTATAAAGCCACATGCCACACTTAGTTAAAACCCGACTATTCCCAGTCATGTAATCTTGTCAAACCAAATTTAAGATGGATGGATGGATGGATGTGATTACTATAGGATTACATCCCTTCTGAAATGATATATATGAAACTAAAACAAAACCATTAATATGAAATCTGTACATAGCAAAATCATATAAAAATAATAAGTATCATGAAAATATAATGCTATTATTGGAATCACATGTTTTACAAACATGCATTTCTTTTGGAAGCAACTGGAAGAATTATAGGTTATGGTCCTGTCAATGTCAGAAATATCTCTACATATATGATTATTCTTACACCATAGCATACATTTCATTTATAAAAAAAACTGTTAAAAAAAATATGAAACAGTAGTACATATCAACTGGCATGTATTCAAAATGAAGATTTAGCAATATATTCCAATATGACTGAGATAAATAATTTCTCTTCTTTCTTGAGATAAAGTGCCTTCTATAGACACTGATGTAAATTGTCAATCAGCAATGCTAAAATCAATTACTATGTATAAGTAAGCTGCAATGTGATTTAATGGTCTCAAGAATTTTGAGTTTAAAAAGAAAAAAATCACATCATTTAGAAGAATGGGGTGAATGTTTGTGGCATGACTAAACGTAAGGCCATATATCAACAAAATTGCCCAATTGCTAAAACAATGACTTATTAAGTTCAAACAAAATATATTCTAAAATACATCCAAATTTCCATGCAGAGGATTTTACAAACTTGATACTTTAATAGTCACTGCATGCTATAAAAATCAAGTTGTTCAAATCTGAACACTGTTTCTACAAGATCAAGACAAGTTGAGCACACAACTGGAATGGACTCATAAATAAGAAATTTCCACTGCCAGTGCATGTTTGCACAAATACATCCTTTCCTCAAATACACATGTAATGGCTTCTCTCTGGTATATAGTTCATACTTTCGATGTTAAACTTACAAAGAATCCTTTGAAGTCAATTGCCTCCACAATTTTTAGCTGATGTACAATTGCACTGCCATTACATGCTATTGGTTTGTTGGCATTACATACTAAGGAAGACAACTCATGAAATCCAATAGATATCACTAGGACAAAGATCTGATATATCTGTATGGTCCGCCAATGTGTAGATAGGGTTAACACATCAGAATCTTGGCTAGCAAAGATGGGAAGTGATAGGCATCATCTGTGATATAGAGGGAAGTGATACGAATATTGTGTGGCATACAGGGAATTGATAGGCATCATGTGTGGTATACAGGGAAGTGATAGGCATCATTTATGGTATACAGGGAGGTGATATGCATCACGTCATATACAGTTAAATCGTAGGCATCTTGTGTGGTATAGAGTGAAGTGATAGGCCTCATTTGGGGTATACAGGGAAGTGATATATATCAAGTGTGGTATAGAGTTAAGTGATAGGCATCATGTGTGGTATATAGGGAAGTGATAAGCATCATATGTGGTATACAGAGGAAGTGATAGCATCATGTGTGATATACACGGATGTGATAGGCATCATGTGTGGTATACAGGGGAAGTGATAGACATCATGTGTGGCATATAGGGAAGTGATAGGCATCATGTGTGGTATACAGTGGAAGTGATAGTGTTACACAGGGGAAGTGATAAACACCATGTGTGATATACAGGGGAAGTGATATCATGTGTTTACTGACAATCAAGCTTCTGGTCACATATTAAGAGTCATCATGTGTATCATTGTCACTGAAGAACTCCAAACTACAAAAGGTGCATCTTGACCATAAATCTAATTTTTTCATACTCCAGAAATGAAACAGTGTAGTATCATGGACTGATGGATGGATGCCTAGCTATAGTGGGGAAACAGCCTTGAAGATACTGAACCTTTTTTTGCAATAGCAAAAGGCACAGCTAGATTACCATTTAGATACACAAAGAAACTCCTCAAAACCAAAACCTCTGTCACAAACTGACTTAAAATTATTCCCTTTTATTTATGCATTAAATAAGTTTAGATTTTCAGTATAATAAAGACCTGAAAATATAGTATCTGAAGTTGACTGTGAAAAAACACATTATCTGAGGTTCACTGCAGAATACAAACTCATGTAAGTAATATGACTGTGATAGTGGCATAATAGTTCTCACCAGGCAATAAGCTCATGCACTTCATGATACCTGCAATGGGTCTGTATGATGCAACCACATGCAATGTATAACTTTGACAGCCACACATACAGTTCCTATGGACAGAAGCTAAAACCTGGACATTTAGAGTGGCCATATTAAGGTATGAAATTTCTTTATTTCTTTTGTTATTGTGAATAATATTGGGAAAAGTGTTGCAACTGGGAATTATACTATAGGGAGGTAAAATCTTTTTCTTTTTTTTTGTTTATATAGAATAGGAGTAGTGTTTTGAGGATTCTATTTTATTCATTACAATTCATTCTAGTAGATTGTTTTTCACTACTTGCATATCTGTTATTATAAGTCATTGTCTTTGCGTTCATAAAATAACAGGTTTGTTTTCATTTAGAGTAGAGAGACAAAAGTAATTGCAGTTTCTCATGAAAAAAGCACTGCAATAAAACAGCATGAAGGCACTGTATACAAGTCACTCAAAGTAATGTACACAGTAACCCAGATGTCTCACTAGGATTTTAAAACTAGAAGTCCAGGACTCCTATTTTGAATCTATTTTTGGAAAAATATAAGTCCTACCAGCAAACATTGCAGTCCCCTACTAGAAGCAAATTGGGAATATCTGAAATGGCTAAATTTTCAGATGAGAAGAACCAGTGGTTGCCACTGAGTTTAATTTTCTAACTTCTTTACACCACTGACATATTGCTCATGCCTGTCCATTAGTGTGAGATTGAATTATGTCAGGCCAAGGAAAGGTCTTATTCCAAGCACTAAGCTAGGCATCACACACTTTCTTACACCTGGCTAGTGTTCTATGCGAACTATCAGGTCTAGCAACTTTAGCACTCTTCTGAATTTTATTTAAACTTCAACAGTTTGCCATTTAACCCCAAAATATTTATCCAAATTTGCAAACAGCATTTGTATAAATCTCAACATGTCTTCATTTTGAAGCTACATGCACTACTTATTCGGCTACACTTGGAAACAAACACAATAATGAAAGCCAAAGTTGTTCATTTGATGTACTCTTATACACATGTACATCACTGGATCTTTCTGCCTCCGAATTCAGTCACTGTAAATATCAGCACATTTTCCCACCACTCATCAGCTCGTCAAAGTCTCTGAACTTGCTGCCAAGCTATTGTGTCATGTTCTTCTGATGTACTCATACAATGACATCATGTACATCTGCGAGATTAAGCATTTCTGAGACCTTTGTAACCCTAAAATAAATGACTCATTAGTAAAAGAAAGATGTAAGAAAAGAAACCAGACAACACTTCACAACTTCTTTAAGTGAGACTCTTCCAATTTCAACATGACAAATTATGTGGAATATTTAAACATTGCGAAATATCATTCATAATTCCAATGGATTTAAAGTAAAGTTGTAAAAGTACCTCATTCCTCAAATTTTTTTGTGATGAAGACAGTATTTCCATGTGACAGAACTATTTATTTTATGTGACAGGATGTGATTTTGGAAGGTATGTATATTGTTCAGCTAATTCTTCATTAAATATACGTTCTGAAAAACACAAAATAGTTTTCATAATTTTGTGCAATCTTAAATACTGACACTGATGTTGTCATAATTACATTCTCCCTCTCTTTCTCATCACATAAGTGACTTTATCTAAACTGCAAAAACCTCAGTAAAAAAAGTAATATATATATATATATATATATATGCCTAATTTCAAAGATATTCTAATTGGTATTGGAGTTTTGCTGTGGAAACGTGAATAATGACTAAAAGGTAGATGGAGAGACAAATGGACAAAAACACTAAAAACACTGAAACTGAAAACATTATAATAGTACAGATGCATCTAACCAAAGTTTAATATGTATGCCTAGTTCCATAGTAATATCTTTAATGGGTTCAAGTTATGCTAACAAAATGAATGGGTTGTGAATGATGCATGAATGGATGAAAACATTCAAAATACTGAAACTGAAGAATTGCAAAATGAAAAATGTCAGGCTAAATCATGAATATAATATATGTAGTAAATTTCACTGAGATCTCTGAATTAATTTGGAATTTTACCCCATAAACCAAATTGTGGATAATGAACGAACTGATGGATATACAAATGGACAAACATTAAAATTACTACAACTGAAGAATTATGAACAAACAAGTCACATCGGATCCACTAGTTCTTATGAATACCAATTTTCATAAAAATATCTGTATCAGTTCCAGAGTTATACTCCTTAAAATAAAATATTATGGTCAAACCGATAAATAGAATACATTTCTATAAAAGTGCCATCAACATTGGACATGGGATAACAACTCTCTTTATGTTTGAAGAGATTGCATTTGTTAAATCCATTATGTAAAATGGGATAATCTGAAACTTAATTAAATACTGGCACTTTGAAATAACACAAATGCTCAATAATAAAATAATTACAGATTATTGACTGAATATCAAGAAATACTGGCTTGATGTCAAATGGCATATAAAACACAAGCTTTACATGGGATGGTATTCTACACCAAATGAATGATAAACCAGTATTTCTCAATACTCAGTCAATAATCCTTTCACTAATATATACTTTAAAATAGACTTGTAAATTGTTGTATATATTTTATACGATAATGAATGGACACAACGCATATTATATGTGAAATTTAATATTTAAAATTTGTATTTTTCAAAAATGAGCTATACAGTACAGCATAATGAGTTAACAAGTTTGCAACATCGTTTTGTGGCATGCAAGTTGACATAATGGTTCTATGTACATCATTGTTTCTTTGTTATGGCACTTGCACGAAATCATGAATGAAAAGCAATGATCATAAACAGTAAGGACTGGGTCTTCATGTTGAGTACACTATCAATGCATTGCCACAAAAAGAATTACCATTTGTACTTGCTTATAAGTAAAGTCCAACTGCAAACAACATAGATCCTGAACTGGAACCTCATAATTAAGCACGAGATAAGGGTTTATGTAGCTTGTTCCACTGATTACTCCTAAGAAATTTCAGAGACGCAGATCTGCCAATAAATTATGTCAACAGATCTTGGTCAATGCAGCTTACAGTTGGACTCAACTTAAAAATGAGCATTAATGGTACCCAAAACCTTGATGATACTGCCTTGGCAAACATAATGAAGATGGAACTTCTGATTGCATTAGTTCAGCACTTGTAATGTTTATTCTAGCATGAGTGTATATAGTCCGGGCATCCGTTAATCATATAAGTCATTAGTGTTAGGACTGGTCAGCCTAGTGTCAGAATAATGTGACTGGGTGGGACATCATGCCGCATCTCTGCGGCATGATGCCCCAGTGCTAGACATCACTATAGACTGCCACACTGCAGACAATATAGCGATAGGACTGGAAAATTGTTAAAGCCACATTAAAAATCCAAATCACACACACATGCACACACATAAGGTGTTTCCAATAAGCAGAAATTTGCAATATTAAAATACACTGAAATGAGGGACTAAAATATCCAGCAGTCATAATATTCAGTTTTCAGACATTATAAAACCTTGGTTCTTTGTACATTTCACATTCATCATTAAGGGAGCTTTTGACCTTAGCTGTACTATGAATCAAATGCTGTTAAGGCACAAGGTAACATGATAAAAAAAATGCAGCAGAAAAAGTGAAAAAAAAAAAAAGAAATAAACATTCAATGAGCTAAATCATACTGACACATGTATAAAAATATAAATGCCATACAAATGTTATGGTTACATGATACCACTATTGCATTCTACAAATACATTAAAGTATTTTATAAAAAAAATAAATCTAAACAAATATTAAGGTTACAAATTACCACTACAGTAACTCATTCTACAAATGCATCAAATTATTTTTGTTTAAATGTACAAATTGGATAAAAGGAGTTGTCAATCAAGGTCACAAACCTCACCTTTGACTATGTTTGCCACCAAAGATCTAGATATCTGATCTTTGTTATTTTAGTTAATATTTAGTTGTTCCTTAAAGAGAATTCAGTGGAATTTAATTAAGGTCGGTAAAATAACTCAACATAACCTATATAATGCTGCTGAACTTGCTAGCAAAATCAAATAAATCTGGTAGATCATATTATATAACATGGAGGTATGTCAGGAAAATCTTTCTACACCCACATCTCAGGCCATATTACATATTAAGGAGTATGTCAGGAAGTCAACCTTTTATACCCACATCTCAGACAATATTACATATCATGGAGTATGTCAGGAAGTCAACCTTTTACACCCACATCTCAGACCATATTACATATCATGGAGTATGTCAGGAAGTCAACCTTTTACACCCACATCTCAAACCATATTACATATTATGGAGTATGTCAGGAAGTCAACCTTTTATACCCACATCTCAGACAATATTACATATCATGGAGTATGTCAGGAAGTCAACCTTTTACACCCACATCTCAGACCATATTACATATCATGGAGTATGTTAGGAAGTCAACCTTTTACACCTACATCTCAGACCATGTTACATATCATGGAAGTATGTCAGGAAGTCAAACTTTTACACCCACATCTCAGACCATATTATATATCATGGAAGTATGTCCAGAAACCTATCTTCTGCACCCACATGTTAAATAAATAATGTGTACAAAGAAAAGTCATCATGTCACCATCTTCCCTGAGGTGTGACAATTGATATGAATGAGGTTTTCTGCCAGCTGCATGATTATTTTAAATCTGCATTAAATGGTGCATTGTGCTTCCATTTATCACTTGATATTGCAAAAAAACAAATCTTGCAATACTTATAGTAAAATATGGTCTTGACAGCATAAGACGAACACAATTTCTTTGCAACTATGTGTTCCCTGGTTAGATGCCTTAAGTTGACATGTACAAGGGTCATTGATAATCAGAGCCATAGAGAGTGATCACGGGCCATGGGGTAATTAACACCCAGACCTCTCCAAGTTTTTGTTTAAAAAAAAAATTCTTTTATAAAATTAAAAAGTGTTGTTCAGCCCAGGCCACCTTACAATATATCCCCAATTGCCCCCTCTCTTGTCGGCCCTGGTGATAATCCATCCAAAATAAGAAGACACCAGGTTAACAGGTTTCCACATTACAAGACCACCTTTCAACCTCCATTTGAGCCATCAATACTACTTGACATAAGCTGAAAACTTACAAGCAAATCAATGTAAAAAAAGTTTCATTTTTAATATAGTAAACTGCCATAAAGTATTGACTGATTAACTGATCGAGTTTAACAGCACACCTTTACATTTTGTTCTGAGGCAACTGGAGTAAAGTGTTGAGACAAGCCACATCTACTGGTGTGGCCATGTCTGGACAGAATTCAAAGTCCCTATCCTTCTTGTCATGAGCTATGAAATAGATGAACAAGGTCAATGCACACCTAGTTGTACACAATGTGTTTCCTTTACTAATGCACACCTTCTAGTTGTATACAATGTGTTTACTTTACTAATGCACACTAGTTTATTGAAGCAGTCTTTACCATATCTAGTTTCATCCATAAGCTATATTTAGCAGTAGGTCAATTATCCATTCTAAAATGAATAATCTTGTAGGATTATGATTTTGCAACAGGTTACAAGCTTCATAATGGTACTTAAAATCTACAGAGCTACATATATGGTCAGACACCAAATTATGCTCATCTGCAACCTAAGATCTTAGCGATAATTACAACATCTAGGTAACACATAAGCCTATTGTGCTGTACAAAATCAACCCCCACTTAAAATTTCAAAGAATCTGCTATTAGATATTTGTCAGTTGCCTCTGGAATATCCCTGAGTGAAGAAGCCAATTTTCTGAAGGTCAGTAACAGACTCAAGATGAATGGTCCACATCACTTTGCTGCACTCTTCATTTCCAGCATTCTCAACAGGAACAAATGCTGCTTATATTTCAGAAACTTCTCAGGTCCTAACAACTCCTCAAAATGAAGCTGAAATAGAAAAAAAAATATTACTGTGTGATAAAAGATTCCAAAACAACACATTTATACAGATTTGTGTTCTAAATTATGTCAGTCTGTACACTTTTCCATGTTGCTTGCAGAAACTGACAACATGAACACAGAGACATGCGCATCTATCAGCTTATATCTGTTATATGTAGGTAACAACTGCAGCAAGCAATACTGGTCATGCAATGGCTCTGACAGCTGAACATTTTGTGTTCACAAAAGAGACTGGGCATTACAACCTCACATGACAAAATATTTTAATAAATGTTTAAATAAAGTAGCTTCCTTGAAAATAACAGTTTTACATTCAATTTTCAAGGTATATCTTTTCTTATGATTTTTTAAACTATCTTATCCAGTTTAAAATCCAACAGAATAAAAGTAACTGTCTGTTGAGAATTATTTTCATTTAGCTCCAGGCTGAGCAAAAGTTTACATTGAGGATCCACTTCTCTTAGATTATGGCATTTGAAAAAAAAATTGTCCTCCAGAATTTTTTACTTGTCTTAGACTGTTACATTTGAAAAGCATCTTTCCTCCAGAATTTATCACTTGTTCTTGGATTTCATTAACACAGAAAATATACACATTTGCTCTATTAGTTGCTTTGTTTTCATCTAATATTACAACACTTTAATTTTACAGATCATTTTTTTAATATTACAGAAATATTCTTTGTCCTATCTACAAGAAAAGTAACATTAAGAAGTTAAATTTGTAAGATAAATAACAAATCAAGATTAATACATCAAGTTTATCCCTTTTTCAGTAGAACATAAATGTGCTTCATATACAGAATGTAAAAACCTAATCATTTACTAACAGTTTGAAAACTCAATACATATTACTAGTAAAGGAGATAAATTTTTCTAAAATGTAAATTTTATTTTAAAAAAGGTTGTATAATGAATGGATCTGTAAATCTATGACCAAATGCATTTTCTAATATTTCCTAACTTATCAAGGATGGTAACATATACATCTTATAATATTACACTAATTCAGCATAACCAACAACTAAGGTCTACTTATCAGCACAATTAGCATCTGTTGTTAGTCTCATTAGTTATTCAGGTTTCTAATGAAGTATTATCAAGTACAACAGCAAAGGAATATGACCACAAACTTGAGCTGAAGTCTACTCCTTGTCAGTCATAGTTTTATGTACTTATACATAGTCATATAAGGTATAAAACCATAAATTGCAAAGTCAACATCTATGTAGAGTCAAGTCAGGATATACACAACACACTGTCAGCAATCAGTGTGTGACACAGTGGTTAGTCAAGATGTACAGAACAGGTTGTCAGCATTCAGTGTGTGACACTTTGGTTAGTGAAGTCAAGGTATACACAAAAGGCTGTCAGTAATCAGTGTGTGACAGGTTAATCAAGTCAAGGTATACACAGCAGGCTGTCAGCAATCAGTGTGTGACACTGGTTAGTCAAATCAAGGTATACACAACTAACTGCCAGCAATCAGTGTGAGACACTGGTTAGGTGCTCTTAGATCATGTAAACATGTTGGCAGGTGCTATTTTCAGTGCTGCCGATAGGCCTGCAGATAACTTTTATTGAAAATGCTTATGTAATTAAATGTGCAAGCAATTAATTACATAAGGAGACAATGCAAAAGATAACATTACACTGTAGCTCTGAAACAGCGAGAAATCTGTATTTATCCAACTCTCCTAACAATGAAAACATAAACAGACTTGCCCCGATAGGCACCAAAAGAAATTCTCACTGGACTGACCACACAGTTCAATTGTTGATAACATCCTCAAATGGGATTTGCTCAGCCATATACTAGTATAACTGTAATGCTAAAGAAAACCCAGACTGTTTTGAGCAAAATATACACATTAGATGATTAAATAATAATCAATCTATCAACATGATGGCTGAGTTATTCGTATTGTAATATCTGGTTTTGTTGCATTGTATTAATAGCTAAACATCTGACAGTGCTTTGTATATATTGGTCAAGGACCACTCTACTTGTACTTAACCTTAAAAGAATGGTGACCCATTGGTGTGTGCATTTTGGGCAATCTGGTAATAACTAGTCTAGATAGGGGCAGGCAAGGTTGTCTCTAACTAAAAGCAAAATGATGGTCATCGTGTGTGTGTGTGTATATATATATATATATATATATATATATATTAGATATTGGTAAAATAATATAGGATTAAATTATTCTGTATTGTGTTAATGATAATAAACATAATGTGTGTGTTGAAAATATGTAAACATAAAGTGAGCCATCCCAAGCATAAAGTCATATCAGACTTACAAGATCATAAACTAGATGATGATGTAAAAACATTTTGTCATGATTTTAATAATAAACAATGACACAATATGAGTTGAAGAGAATGAAAAGGCTTTAAACTTAATAAATCTATCAAACAGTAAGATCCAGTATCAAACAGTAAAATCTAGTATCAAGCAGAGAGCAGAGAGGGTGAACCCTACAACTTTTCTGAGCCCTTATTTTTGCAATTTAACGGTTCTATCAATGACATTTTCTCTAATTGATCTCCAATATTATGGTACCCTTCGAATATTTCAGAGAGGATACCCCCTACAACTTTTCTGAGCCCTTATTTTATAAAAATAAAGGTTCTATCGATGACATTTTCTCTAATTGGTCTCCAATATTATGGTACCTTCGAATATTTCAGCACCGGGTCACTCAATTTTTGTCGTCCACGCTCTGCTGCTATAATTAACCAAAGATTTTATCCAGACCTACACGATATCTAGATCTTGGATCATGTAAATTTATCGTTATAAATCCGAACGGAACAGCTTGTGCTTTTGAAAAGAAATTTTTAAATTTAATCATGTCCATGTCCCCTGAACACCAAGTATAGTAAATATTCTGCAGGGTATAATTATCTACTCCATTAAATACAACCGAAATATTACAGTTATCTCTAATTACCTTAGGTATCTGCGTGTATCGTTGTGTAACATAAATCACATCAGTATTTTTATGCCTACCTCGAGAAAATATTCTAGCTGGATTGGATTGTTTATCCAGCATAACATCATTGCACACTACTAAATTATTAACAAGTACATCTAGATCATCTACAGATGGTGCCTCATCGATATCGGTAATAAAATCAATAACATCATTATCCAGTATCTTTGCATTTTCATTAAAATCTTTAAGTACCCCATAACACCGCTGATCATCTACAGATGGTGCTACCAAATATAACCTATCCCACTTGAGCCATCGCATTATTATATTAAGCAGCAATTGCGTTTTACCAGATCCAGATGGACCTATTATTATCATTCTGATAGAATTCGGAAGCGCTGGATGGTGCTTTACTGGTTCTTGTTTCCGTGTTGCTGAAAAATCAATTATATCCATATAATAAATAACATGAGTTTATATTGTGTTCGATGCAGAGCATTTACACCTACTGCCGAATTAACGACAATAACAACAAAAAATAAAAGACGTGCAATTACAGGTAAATGTGTAAAATGTGGTATAAAAAAATATAAATTCATTTCATCAAAGACAGGTGGAGATATAGCCGCTTCATTAGGGAAATTACCAGGAACCCCATGGGCTAAATACCCCGGTGAGAAACACCTTCCTGGATATAATTATTGTGGTCCTGGAACCCGACTTGATATCCGACTTGATGATCAGGATCAACCTAGACCAGGAGAGCATCCACTAAATAAGATTGATCAAGCGTGTCATGTTCATGATGTTGCATATAAAAGTAAGGATTTACAACGACATCTCGCAGATGTGAAATTGATTCATGCGTTAAATTCTATACCTAATAAATCTCTCAGAGAAAAACTCAGTAGTTTTCTAGTAAAAACTGCTATGAAAAGTAAAATAATGCTAGGGCCTGGTAATTAATTATATAACTAATATAATGGAATCTGTTTATTATTCCCCGAGAGGATATTGGAGAGGCAAAGCAGCTATTACTAAACTTTCCGAAGCAGCAAAAGTCTCACGTAATGTCGCTGCAGCATGGTTAGCAGGACAGGCAATATGGCAGATTTATCTACCACCACGAAAAAAAATTAAATACGCACATTTTGATGTCAGCGTCCCTAATGAAGTTCATCAAGCAGATATTTTGTTTTTACCACACGATACTATTAAAACACGTAGACGAAAATCACGCACGTACAAATACGCATTGACTGTCGTTGACGTTGCAAGTAGATATAAAGAAGCTGAACCATTATCAACAAAGACAGCATCTGAAGTTGCATCTGTGTTCGAGCGAATTTATCAGCAAGGACCTTTGCAATGGCCACAATTATTACAGGTTGATCCTGGTCAAGAATTTCTTGGTACAGTATCATCATTGATGAAGCGACATAACATTAACATCAGACGAGGGCATACTGAAATTCATTGTGATCAGGCAATCGTTGAACGATTTAATAGAACACTTGCTGAGCGGTTATTTGGATATGAATACGCGAGGGAAATATCTACCAACTTTAAGTCCGGAGAGAGATCTCGTGAATGGGTTGCTAGGTTACCAAGTGTGATATCTGCGCTAAATAATGAAATTACTCGTGCAACTTCCATGAAACCTTCTAATGCGATTACAAAAAAATATATAGCCCGTAGCGATAAACAACAACCTCAACCGGTATTAGGTAATGTAACTGTAAGATATTTATATGAGCCTGGGGAACTTGAGGGTGGTAAAAAAAGAGCAACCGATCCTATCTGGAGCGTTACTACACATGCAATTTCTGACATAGTTAGATCCACTGGAAGACCTGCAATCTACAGACTAGATTCTACAGCCCCTCAGCGTGGATTTGTATGTGAACAATTACAAGTAATTCCTGCAGATACACAATTACCACCACATACAATTACATAACCAGAACCTCTACGTCGATTGCATTCAAGACAGGTCAGCATCACATTATCACGTGTGTGACCTAGATCGCTATTAATTCTATCTACGGTAAATTGTCTTGGATTATTATTCGAATACTGCCATAGCATCTTACAGTTACAGCTTGCACAATTATTATTCTGTCATTGTTTTAGCATTATAATAAATTCAGCATCAATATCAAAGTTACGTTTATTTTTTTTGTCACATTGCTTATAACCCGCTAATTTTTTCTTTATTGCAGCAGTTTCGTTAGTGATTTCCTCAGTTATCACGTAATCTATAATAACCCTATGTAGTTGAGATATTCTTCTGACTCGAGAAACTGCAAGATAGACTAAATTCGACCATTCAATCCAATCATCTACAATCCAGATATTTGTATCAGAAATAGTTAATCCTTGAGATGAGTGAAACGTTATAGCGTATCCTAACGTCCATGGAGATTTATCCATACTCAATGCGCATTCAACAACATCAATAGCAACCAAAACAATATCATTCAAGATGAGATTCTGTACCCTTGGTGGAACCAAGTCACCAGGAATTTCCACTTCGATATTTTGTCGTCGAGTGTCCGCTGGGCGATAACACAAAGGTACAGGTAGATCTGAAAACTTTTCTTTATGTAACAGAAATAATTTCTCCTGTAGTTCATCACGAACTATCTTTCTACTTGTGACTATCAAATCAGCAGGTCTCCATAAAGTCCAAAAATCACTCATCGTAGTTTCTGGAATTACTCCTCGCATTATTTCACATTGTATTTTATCTGGCTGCAGTCTGATTAACCTTTTAAACTCCTTCAGCGGTTCATCAATAGCTCTATGGTCATCATTTATTTCTTCATAACAATCTACGTTATTCTTCAGCCATTCATGTGGAGATTGTCCAATAAAAGGTGGTGGTTGACCATGATCACCACACATTATCACAGCAGTATTCTTTAATAACAACCATTCAAGAAATACTTTTAATACTTCTAATGACACCGTGCATATCTCGTCCCATATAATATACTTAGGTATATATTTTTCACCCATTCGTTCAGGAGTCCATTTGTCTCCGCACCATCTAAAGAAACTATGGTATGTACATGATTTTACTCCTCGCTCTTTTATTTCCCTGGCTAATTTATGTGTAGGTGTCAAAACGATTATATCTGAACTATTATTCATAAATAAGTTAATCGCACGAGTTGTTTTGCCTGAACCACTGCATCCGTTAAGATAAACAGTCTTATGTCTAGCTACAGGGTCGTATACAGATGGTGCAGATGACTTTGATGCTTGATTATTATTTTTGTAATATTTCTCCATAATTTCAACGTCTGCAGATCCAGAATAGCTAAGTATATTCTCTTGTTTTATTCTCCATGTTCCCCATTCACCATTACCGAGCAGCGGTTTTAACAAACCTGTATATTTTTTATGCATATAAAATGAATCCGTAGCAACTCTAACAGCATCATTAGGAAATCTGTTTATCATCGACAATAGATTTATTGAAACATAAGCCAACATCGAAGATCTTAAATGAGTGAACTGCGGTGAATTGCCATCAATATAGCTCACAATCGTACCTAGTTTAGTTTCATCTGATAAAAAGGCATTACATCAGTTTACAAATGTACCTTTTTCCATTGCATCAGTGATTATAAAATCTAGTTCAGCATCGTCCATAATCAATCTTGTACAGTGTCATTTATAATCATATGAACTACCTTGAGTAAACTTGCCGATTATCTTTCTACCAAGATCTTTTGCAAGTTTTTCATCGTCCCTGCATTTACAGTCATCTTCGTCAAGATCAAGGAATTCTTTCCTGGCATCATCGACAGGTTCTGGTAACCAAACTTGCTTCTGTGGACGATACGATATAATCGCTTCAGTTACTCTCAACGATATTAAAATTCCAGCATCAAGCATATACCTCAACAGCACTATCGGTACCCAGTATTTCTCTGAAAAATGTCTTCCGAACCAAACATAATTAATAGGATGAAGATTTTGTGCAAACTCGAATGATTCTACACACGCAAATCCTGTTAAATCAAAATCTGGTAGGGATCCGTTTATCGAAACCTTGGTCATCTCGTGTGATGGATGTCCAAATCTCTTAAAGTATCTAGAACATTCCCCATATCCAAGAAAACTTCCAGGATAACAAGCTGCCATATCAACAGAGATAACGTCACTATGGTTGTATTTGGTATTCCATAATCCACCATGTCCATATTCTATACAGCTATTCCGGACATCATCAAGAATTTTCCGATCGTGTCGGTTTCCATGAATTTTTCTCCTGAGCAAAATGAGCAGCTACTGATGAAACGGTAAAACAATTATTTAATAATTGTCTAACTTTGACATCGTCTGAAGTATATTTCAGCGCAAGATGTTCATTTCTTCATGAAGAGATTCTGTACGGTAAATATTACCATTAGGCCATACAAACTGATCGTAATGTTCGTATTCTGAACTTTGAAACAACCACACAGACACAGGGTCACTTTTACTGACATTTTTGATAGTATCAAGTATATGACCATCATAAAATTTAACCGTTCTATCTCGTGGAAATATTGTTACTGCTGAGGTCCACGCATGCGAATTATGATCGACTATGTCTATGGAAGCTCCATTTTTTATGTATTTTGGTTTATATAAAATCTCTCCGGTTAACGTCTTTACTGTTATTGGGAATCTTAATTTCTTTTCTAGCTCAGCGACATCTCTGATAGACGCTCCGGTATCTTTAACTGTTTCTGCCCATGTTTATTTTTTTACGTCTTAAATCTGTCAGGCCATTACCACGTATCGCATTTGTAAAATGTTCTGTAACTCGTTCAGCTACAGTTTATTCTCGACAGTTTCATCGGTTTAAGATTCTTAACATCAGGTTTATCATTTAACGGATATATTGCATATACAACTGCGGTCACAGGATACCCCCGTTCATAATACGGTCTGTCTATGCCAGTAAGTATTCCGGGCTTGGATTTATTATTTAAGAGAACAATATTACCCCCGGACTGCACATGTACTGGATCACGCTTATCACGAATAATCCAGATATCATCATCTGTGTTTACAATAAATTTTATTAAAATAAAATATTTTTGATTATCAAGGTGATTAATAATTACTTTTCCTCGTTCGTCATTCATCATATTGAAAACACTTCCAAATCTGAATGTTGACCATGCATGAGCAGCACCATCGTCACAAAATTCTTTTTTGGCTTCACGGATACGTTTAGTTATATCTTCATTCGTTAAAGCTAGATCCTGCATCAAAGTACTAAATTTATATTCTGGTAGTCTGTCAAGGTCAGATCTAGCAGGGGAAGGTTCAATCATGGATAATTCATCCATATAATTAAAACAAATATTTAAATTAAAATTTTAGTGTATATATAATGATTGAAACAAAGAATTACTGCCACTGGCTTAAAATCGGACATACTTCTCCTTGTAACAGAGTATGCGTGAATGAATTCTGTAGCTACCATATGCAATGTGTTAGAAATGGAAGTTTAGGACCAATACCATGTGTGCAATGCAGTGTTGGAGTCAGAGGAAAACTCAATTGTGTTTAAAATGTGGCGGAAAAAAATACAGTGAATTAAAACGATATAATGACAAAAAAAATAATACTTTGATATTTTCAGGTAAATCTCCTATAAAAACCGTAGAGGATTATCTGACCAGATTTCAGAATAATAATTTAGACAAATAATGTTATTATATAAATGGAGCAAAACGAATTTGTAGCGCATCCGATCATCAAAAATTATGAAGCATCCCGAGATGGTGTAATCAGGAACTGCAGATTGAAAAAACCAGTCGGTAATCTTAATAATAAAGGTTATTTTGTATTCAATACTAATGGAAATAAACATTATCTATCACATAGGTTCATTTTTGAATGTTATTTTGGATTCATTAAAAACGGACTTGTAGTTGACCACTTTGATGGGAATCCCCAGAATAATCATCTATGTAACTTGCAAGTCGTTACACAGTCAAAATTCTGTACGTGGAAATACAGGAAGGTGTAAAGTATTCGGAAAGAGAACTATTAAATCTATAAATACAGAAACAGACCAAGAAATGACCTTCCCCTCAATAAACGCAGCAGGTAGATATTTTGATATACATCCACGATCGGTACAACATGTAGCTGATAAAACATACAAATCTGCAATTTCGAAAAAAATATAATCAACGGGTAATATTTGAATACGTCAAATAACTCTTCAAAACAATAAATTTTTACTGTATATAGTTCAACTGTCAATTTTGCCAAGGTTTTTGTTTAGCCATAATTACAGTCAAGGGTCCACCTTCACTGTCACTGCTCTCAGCGTCATTATTGACAGAATCAGATAGCATAATCTTTCTTAATTGCATTACACGATTATCCACGATCTTTTTTCTTTCGTACTCGTGAGATAGTTCGGATTTAATATTTTCGATCGAACGTGCAAGAGGTGCAAATAGCTTTACCTGATCATCGTTTACCATAGCTAGTGATTCAAGCATAGATTGATAGATTAATTTTATAAATCTGTAGTTTGAAGGTAATGTGTATTTATTTTCAAATTTTCTCTGTTGCAGTGATTCAAAATCACACATAATTTTCTGAGGGTCGAGATTATCAGATATTTTTATTCTGTTATGTTTTAATTTTTTAATAGCACAGATAATATCATTGATGTTTTCATGGTTCATTATATATATATATTTATATATTTAAAATAGGTTTTTATCAAAAATAAACAGCAGCGATGATATTCGGTCTACCATTCCACTTGGGTCCCTTATGTTTATACTGGTAAAGCTTTTACCAATAAGATCCTAAGAGTCCCTTTTTTATATGGCATCTATTGCCTGATTTTTATTTATTTTTTTTTTTTTTGCATGGGCACTCTTCATAGTTAAGACCTGTCTTATGGTCCACAGGCATCTTATTGAGACTTTTTGGTCCAGCAGACATTCTTTCTGAATGCCCCTATGTGGGTACCCTTCAGGTCACGAGTTCACATCACCCTACTGTTTATTTTGAGAGGCGCAAGCGCATAGACATTACGATTTCATGTAACCCCCCCCTCAATTCAAACCCTGGGTAAATGCAAAACTGCATTCACCACGTTGTTCAACATGGTGAGGGGTACATGAAATCTTAAGGGCTGCTTGCGCCCCCGCCCCCTACTTAAATAGCATCAGTCGACAAATGCAAGATAATATATCTTTGGCATTTTTTCAGACTCGAACATGTAGAGCTTCGATCTACGTCCAACCGTCTTACTACTTCGGCCATCGCTCTCTTATCAATAATACAGTTAAATTTAAGTATATAAAATATTTGCACTATCTCACAGGATTTGTATTACTAATGTCGTGAATTTACTTCAGTTTTTCAAAATTAATACAATAATCGCATGTATGGAGTTATCGTTCATTAAGGTCAAAGTACGTTAGAACTAAAAATAACTCTACGTTACTTAGTATATAAAACTGACGTGAATTTAAGGTTATTAGAGTCAAAATATCCCTCTCTGTTACAAATTGCTGCTTCACTAACAGCGATTCTTACAAAGAGAAGATAGATCACTAAATAATTAACGAAAAACGATATATATCGTGTCCGTACGGGGACTGAAATACCTCGATTACAGATAACATGTATTATCATGTAAGAAGATCGCAAAGGGAGAGCAGCAGGAAGGGTGAACCCTACAACTTTGCAGAGACTTTATTTATAAAAATAAAGGTTTCTACAGGGGCTGAAAAAAAAGGTCAATACATAAACCGAAGCCTATAATTTATTATTTCCATACAGTTTAGGTTTCTCATTTCCGTTACTTTTTGTTGACGTATTTTTTTTAGATTTTTATGCGATTCGTTTACTCGCGGGTCACTCAATTTTTGTCGTTCACCCTTCCTGCTGCTGTAATTAAATCATCATTGTTATATCAATAATGAGTATTGCAGAACCACACTCAGCTAAATTAGCTCGAGAGCGACTAGAGGCACTTAAAAAATATCTACCTGTTCGTGATTCTGTTAAGCAACAACTACAATCGCGTCAGGAGTATCAGGTGGAATTTGCAGAAGGTGCAGAACAATTATTTAAACCGATTGTCGAACCAACGAAGAAAATTATTACAGCAACCGAAGCAACACAACGAGCTCTTGCAACATTGCCTGTTGATATTGCTGGTCGTATTCAAGCAGCTCAACCACCACCACAAGCACCACAAGCACCACCACAACCACCAAGAACCAGAAACAATATAATAGATAAATTTACGCCTGAAGGTATTGCTGCTATCAGGAATCCAAAACAATTATTTGATATTGCCGCGTTTGGATATTATGAAAGAAAAATATATGTAAAACCAGAACATGTTAAATCATTAAGCTCTGCCAATTGGATCAGGGATATATATCGCGTCTCTACTGGTATTCCAGAAATCAGATCTAATGAAGATATTAGAAATTTTAACAAATTTGATGAGGTTGTAAATAGATACATAGAAGAGGTTGAACAAAGTAAACGATTATCACAACCACCACAATTTGAATTATCACCACTATCATCACCGCAGCTTAAATTACCATCACTACAACAACCACTACCACGACTGCAACCACTACTACAACAACACAAGATACTACAACGACAACAAGAGATACAACGACAACAACAACAACGACAAAAAGTACCAAAACCATTTGAGCAATCACAAAGTGATTATCCAGAATTATCATCACCGCAACGAGCACAACTACTACAACAAGAGCTACAACAACGAGAACAAGAACGACGAGAAACAATGAGACGATTGAGATCACCACGACAAACTGAGGAAGAATTTCAAGACGCTCCCGGAGCAACTGGAAGTGGTCTAGGAAGTGGTCTTATTACTTGTCCCAATAATGTCCTTGCTGATGTCGATCGACTAGAAATTCTCATTGGAGGAAAACGAGCTGGTAATAATTCATCAGAAATCATTAATGAAGCAGCTGATATTTGCAAACGATTATTTACAGGCGGTATCATTGATATTAATGTATATCGGTCCCTCATTAATGAAATCACCGATGACTACCACAGTGATTAAATACAATTAGTGATAAAGTCATTTAATAACAAAATGATCGTGCATGGTACTCAATGTGGACCTACCATGGTCAGGGTAATAAACTCTCGATTACCAGTATACAAAATGACCTACGGAGATGGACTAGGTGATGTTGTTCAGGGTCTGTTTAGAAGAATAGCCCCAAAAGTAATACCGATTGCAAAGCAACTAGGAATGAAAGCTATTGATGTTGTTCGTGAAAAAGGTATAAGCGCTGTTGGTAATATTGCTAGCAAAGCATTCTCAGCAATCAAAGATAGACTATCACGATTAATACGCAGACCGCACGCGACCCAACCTCAACCTGTGAAATTGGCCAACACTGAAGTGATGCCCGCAAGTGTAAGTAAAATAATAAATCAAGCCGCTAATCAAAAACTAGCGGAGTTGGCTGATGTACCAATGTCGGAAAAGGAAAAAATATAACTGCTAGTCTGATAGCAGGAAGTGGTCTCACTTACCGAAGTGGTCTTTGTGTTAGACGAAGACGATAATAATAAAGATGTTTAAGCGCATATCTGATCCAGCGTTCGACATGGATGCACCAGTACTCAAAGATGAGTCTGTGAGTGATTATCAGTATTATTCTTATGACGCACGACTGCCAGATCAGCGTGGACGAATCGAACTACAGGTTCAAGATACAAGTAGGTATTTCCTACCCGCTGAGGCATTTATTGAAGTAGAAGGTGAAATTTTAAATAACGCTAATCCTGCAGTACCACCAGTAGAATATGGAGCTGAAGTTAGAATTGGTTTTGTTAATAACGGTATTATGGCGTTATTTGATAGCGCTACGTACATGATTGACGGAAAAAATATTGAATCAATTCAGAAAGAAGTCGACGTTGCCACGACGATATTGGGTCTTGCGAGATACAGCGATGATTATTCAAGATGAGCTGGTCCATCAATGATGTTCTCAAAAGATACTTCTGACCACCCTGACAGTAGAAATCAGGTTTTTCGACAACCCAATGATCGAGCTGTTCCTCCTGTTGCTGCTGCTGTTGAAGATCTACCTTTTCCAAATCCAGATTTCAACTTATGATTTGCAGCACGTCGATCAATGCTGAAAGGTAACAGAAGAGTATTTTCATGTGCAATTCCACTGTCACATATTTTTGGATTCTGTAGAAATGTCAGAAAAGTCATTTTCGGAGCCAAACATACGGTTGTACTTGTACGAAAAGGCACTGATAATGATGCATTATGGAGACCCATTGGTGATCCTGGTATAGTAGTACTAACAAAACTTTTCCTGTGGATGCCAGTGATGACTCCGTCAATATCTGAAGAAGACCGGTTGTTATCTTTTATGAGTCAAGGCGGTAAATCAACTTTGTCATGGTTGTCTATGACCACAGATGCTTTTGATAGTGCAATTAATGGTTTATTTACGTGGCAAATAGCTTCTCAGCAAGGTGTTTCTGCACCAAGACATATATTTATTGCGTTTCAAAATACTGCACGAGTAAACAGTCAAAATCAAAGTATTATGATATTTGATAAATTAGGAGTTAGTGAAGTTTCATTAAGGATAAATGGACATCAAGAACCATCCGAGGATATTTTGTTAAATTTCGATAAAAATCATGTAGCACGTGCAAATCATCGTCTTATGTCGTTCATGGGACGTGATCAAAACATTGATACTGGTTTACAAATATCGCAGCTAGATTTTACGCTGTATCCGATTTATTACTTTTCACTAGAACATTTAGATTTAACCAGACAATCAGTAGTTGATATTCATTTTCGAGCTCGTGTTAATAGAGATGCTGGAGCTATTCCTAATTATAGAGCAATCGCAGTTATACTCAGCGATAAATCGATGTTACTCGAAGGTGTTGGTGGACGAATGAGTTATTGATGCTCCAGTAGAAAACATGTAATTAGATCGTTCATAATATTATAAATGTCATATCATCACGTTAGTGTGAGTCTGACTCCTGGTCAGATTAAAAAGCTACAATCAGCATCAAAAAATAACTGTGGAATAAAAATATCGCTAAAGCGAGAACAGATGACCGGTGCAAATAAATTATCGTTGACCGAGCGTCAGTTCAAAAACTTCAATGAAGCTAAAAAATCAAATAAAGGTATAAACTTAATCTTTCTGCGGGTGCCATCAAAGATGCTGCTAAGACGGGTGGTATATTTCCACTTCTCGCAGCTATACCAGCTTTAATAGCAGCTGCAGCCCCAGCTGTTGCAAAAGCAGCTGCGCTAGGTGCTGTTGGAACTGCTGCTGGAATGGCGTTAAAGAAAGCAACCGGACAAGGAATCAAAAAAAAGGGAAAAGGTCTAAGACTACCAGGAACCCCGTATTCATGGTACGGAAAGGGTCTAAGACTACTAGGAACCCCGTATTCGTGGTACGGAAAGGGTCTAAGACTTCCCGGGACAGTTTACTAATATCACCCATGTCCAATTTTGATTTACTTAATGCTGCTAAAAAATTAAAAATAAAAAACTTCAGAGGTGTTTTTATGCGCGATCAATTGCCAAAAAAACCAAACAATATTGAAACCGGTATCATTAATCTCGATAAAAACTCTGGCCCAGGCACGCACTGGGTCGGATATGCAATTGATCCACGTGGAATTATTTATTTCGATTCGTATGGATTAGCACCACCAAAAGAATTTTTAGAGTATGTTACCGGCGATAAAAATATTCCAATCTGGTATTCAACGCTACCAACACAAAAATTAACTGATCCTCCAATATGCAGTCATGAAACCCTCGCTGTGTTTGATGCTGTATCAAAATCAGCAGCGCCACCTCATAAAGTCGTGCACGCGTTCACTACTGAACAGTATAACACTTAAACAGATATCAGTAAATATAATGGTAGATATTTATGGAAGATCCTCAGGTAGAGCTCAGAAGGTCGATTTATCTAAATATGCAACTCTTGATCAGCTCAGAAATGAAATCGATGATTTATTAAATATCACAAGTGTGGATCAAAATGAAGTCGTCGTTTTTCAGGACAAACAAGGACGATTAAAAACGAGTAACATACAACTACCAGATGTACTTGTACGAATTCCCAACGCGGTTGTTAATATCGTTACTTTTACTGATCAAGGTAAAATACAGGATTCCGGTAAATCGGTTAACGACTATGTTAAGAAAACTGGTGATGTATTTACCGGTGACATTATTATGTCAGGAAGAAAAATTACATATCTTATGAACCCAACCTTGGATACAGACGCAGCAACAAAAAATACGTCGATGATCAAGAATCCAAGTACGTGTCAGTGCGCGGTGGTATAATGCGTGCATTTCTCGACATGAATAATAATGGTATTAATAATCTCAGAACACCAGAAACAGATTTTGACGCTGCAACGAAGAAATACGTCGACGATAAGGAAATTCCAATAACGACTTCGTTAACGACAATCAATGATGGAATTGCTGCATTTAGAACTGATTTTACCAATCACGTGCAAACGTTTCTGAATTTCCGTAGAAATATAAACAGATCTATTAACAAATTTTTTGGAACTCCACCAGTCGTTGACATAAAACTTACCGACATTAACACGAAAATCAACGATATTGTTAGTGGAATTCCTAATATCATTGAAAAAACGAATCTTATTAAAATTCCTCACAAGCAGATCTTCAACGTAGTATACACAGTAGCATCAGGATTAGGAGTATGGACACTGCAAGATAATAATCTCAAACACACCGCAGAAGTCACTGGTGTATACAGACTGTCCGTATTTAGTAGTGCAAAATTCAGTATATTTACTACATTTCCATGGCGTTATTCAAACGATACTTTTTCTGGAGTTGTATCCGTCATAATAAATAAAGATGCGGAAGAAACATTTCTGCTGGAAGCATCTGATAAAAAATTAACCAGAGCACTATACTGGTGGTGCTTGGAATTTGTATGTGAAACTCCTCAATTAGTTATCTAGATAAGTATAATGAATCAAGAGTCATTTATCGACGTTCAACGTCACAGATACGCTCAAGTATGTGAGTGTCAAACCAAACTAAAAAATATCATCGACGATTACACGATAAAGGTAAAAAAATATCGGCGACGTATGGTTGTTATTGATATAATGGTATACTCGGTTTCTGCTGTTATTGCTGGAACTGGATTATTACTATCAACAATAACGATGACAGCGCCTGCAGTTGTAACAATTATAGTTTCCACGGCAACAACATGCGCAGGTATTTTCAGTATTATCGCTAAGAAAATATCTACGTGTACAAATGATAAACTAAACGAGTACATAATGAAATTGCACACAGCAACATCATCTTATTCTAAACTATCATCGTATCTTTCGGCGTACCTCAGCGATGGTAAAATATCCGATGAGGAGTTCGCAACGATAATGGAAACTTATCATGAGGCATTCAAAGTGGATTCTAATGATAAAGTGGAAGGTTGAATTTCTGCTCTATTAAAATAATAATTAAATACGGAGTATTTTAAATAATGACAGACAGGGAATTACTTCAGCAGATCGTAGCTAATACAACGCCGTCAAAAACTACTATGATATCATTAAGTTCAACCAATCCTGAATTTAGCGTTAATTTTCCGACCGCAATTCCAGCAAAGGAAATTGCATTAGCGCAGCTTCGAGTTTATCATAGTTGGCCAAATATCAGGTCAAAACCGTTTGGTGGACAACCAGCAAATAATTCACTGGTATTTGCGAATAAGAATAAACCTGATGGAAGTCCTGATTGGTAAGTTGTTGGAATTACAACGGGCGGTTATCAAATAGAACAGATTAATGACGAGTTCCAACGCAGAATTAAATCTATCACAGGGAAAGAATCTAAAATAGCAATCACTGTTTACGAACCAACATTATCAGCGGTGATTGAAATAAATTCTCCTGATTACGTCGTAGATATTTATCAGAGTTTGATCAGATCAGTGTTAGGATGGCCTGAAGTTGCACCGGTTTATAATGGAGTTTCAGAACCAACTAAAAATGAATTTAAAATGAGTGAAGAAAAATTCATCAAAAATCCAGAATATCGAGGAAAACATCCATGGAATTTAATAACATTTGGATTTCCAAACGACAATAGATATTACTTTACCGATCTTGATGGTAAAAGGATCCCAAAGATAAATAAACCAGTATTTGATGTCATCCAAGACGACAGGAGGCAGAATCGATATGTTGTTGATGAAGAATTTATTAAAGAATTTTTAAATACTCTTAAGCCTGAATACGATAAAAAGTTTAATGATTTAAGAAATTTACTTATTTCATTATCACAACATTACAACGATAACATAAAGCAGCAAATAATCGAGTCAATAAAACACTTAAATGGTATCTTATTCGATTTGTACATCGCCAATCGAGGTATTATAAACGCTGTAACTGATCTTAGTAAACGCACTTACACTAATCAAGAGCGTAAACAGTTATTTCTTGATCATTATAAAATAACAGAAAAAGATTTACAAACATTTATTATACCAGATTTAAATAACGCTGAAATGAAGAAATCATTAACTGATCTTATTGAAGAATATTATCCGGGAGTAATTGAATCATGGAAAAAAATAACCCCACCACCGGTTCTACTAAAACATAACAACAACCCTTTTGGTGCCGGACATCATATATCGCAGGGTATTGTAAATATTACTTCAGTAATTGCAGTCAATCTGGTATGCGATATTATTGAAGGTAGCTATCAGGTAGATCTTTCTAAGTCTAACCAGGCCCAGCAAGGGTACATATTATACAGTTTCAGTCCCTTAGCCCCCCCAGACTGGTTAATTGTATCAGAGCCAATTAACCCCGTGTACCTGCGAGTTCATAATCCGTTATTATCAAGAATACACTTTAAACTTACAGACCAAAACAATCGCATCTTGGACACAAGAAATGAAGAATTAAATATAAATCTGTATGTGAAATCATAATGTGTTATCATAACAAAAAAAAATATCCGGATGCATAGTGCTTGTCTATGATACATAATGGTTGGTGTACAATACAATATAGTATATACTTGTCAATATAACCTTGCCTGTGGTCTCATTCAATGCTAATCGGCAACTTTCCCTATGTGGCAACCAGTAACTGACAAAATAATAATACTGTATTCTTTGTTTACATAAAATCCACGCACAAGATTTCTCATAGTGCACACGGGTAATCGAAATCTATTGTCTAGAAGGCTGTGGCTGCATAATTAGCTCTTATTGATTATTCCATAACGGCTGTATTGCCTGTATCTGTGTGGCCGATTACCGCGTAAAGTTATTTTAAGAATACGCTATGACTAAATCAATCTTCTTGGTAACGGCTTACGCATAGACTCAGTGTTAATGCAGAATTATATATATTTTTTGGAAACTAGAAATATAAAATCCCATTTTACACAGAAAACTGTGGTTTTTGTTAAGAACACTGTAGTTTTTAGGAAATAGGTTATTGGTAAACACATTAACTTTTTCAGTATATATTTATAACAAGGTCCGATAGCTCAATTGATAGCGTGTTGAAACTCTCATCCGGGGGGTCATGGTTCGAGATCGTGAAAGACATATGTCTGCGGGGGCGATTTTAAGCCAAGATTTATAATCTATTGGGGGCTCCAGCCCCCCCCCCCGGTCTTCAGAGTACACCAATCCACTACGTCAACACGTGGTGGATTCACTTTTGTGAATCACCCATTGGTTGATCATTATGGGTTGGTGTGCTGGCGTGAAGACGGCATTTCATCATATCATATCATCATCATATCATCTCATCAAAAATATACAGCGGGGGGTGATATGAGGTCGTGACCTTGTGACTTCACTAAAGGGGTACCCCACACAAGGGCCATTCCAAAAGACACATCGTTAGATTAAAAATAAACCTCATTAGGTTCCAGGTCACAAAGACCAATCAGCCTTTGAGTTTCTAGAGTTTCGTTTCGGATATTTACGAATTCTTGTAAGGCAATAAACAAAATCTGGTTGGTCACTAAAATAAGACCTACACGTGTATAAACAACCCTCTGAGTTTCTAGAGTTTCGGTTACGGATATTTAGGAATTCTTTCGGGGGTAAACAAATAACACGTACAGACAGCCCTCTGAGCCTCTAAAGTTTCGGTTTCGGATATTTCGGGGTTCTCTTGGGGGTAAATGTCTAAACAAAGAACCTCATTAGGTTTATCTGATACAACTATCGAATGGTAGATCGAATATCACCTCACGCTGTATATTTTTGTTTATTTTTATATTAAATATACACTCATTATATAATGAATTTTGAAAATATCAATGTCATTGTTTCTGCGATTAAAAAATTACAACATAACGGTATCAATGTATCTGACAATCTTAATGCTGAAAAGACTCTGTGATTTTGACTCATTACAACAACGAAAGAACGAGAACAGATTTACGCTATCTGCTGATTATAAATTCATGAAAATTATCCAACAAGGAATGTTAAAGTCACTGGCAACTGTCACTGATGATCAGGTAAAGTTGTTTGTGCCTCTCTCAAACGCTATTGACAAAATCAAGCTAGAATTATCTTATGAATACGAACAGAAAAAGATTATGAACTTTCGTATAAGACAGTTAAGAGAGCATTGTGAAAATACGAGTGAAAATGACAGCGACAATGATGGACCATTGACTGTGATAATAGCTAAACAAAATCCTTGGGAAAATTAACATATTCTGCTTAGTATAATGCAACTTACACATATTGACAAGTATATCTTATATCAAAGAACCAACCATTATGTTTCAGTAGGTATCATAGATTTGGATATGTTTCGCATTGTGGATACCTCATATTGACAAGTATATACTATACTGTATTGTATCAAAGAACCAACCATTATGTTTCAGTAGGTATCATAGACAAGTACAATATTACCCGTGCTTGTTGTGCAAAGTTTTTCGTTGAGTTTGCTAGTTTTCGTTGGGTCAAAACCCCAGGAAGGTTAACGGGAGTTAACATTAGGTTTTAAATTTGTTGATGAAATACTGGTTTTTTCCAGTTCTTTTGCTCGTATTGTGTAGTTTTTTGCTAGCGAATTACGATAAAATTCCGGAAAAAAAGTTTTTCATCGATAAATTTAAAACCTAATGTTAATTCCCGTTAACCTTCCTGGGGGTTTGACCCTCAGAATTTGTCAAAATCTGACTGATTTTCACTGATGTTTGGTCATTTTTCATGCAAAAAACGAGATTTTTGAACAAAAAACGCGGTTTTCAAAACAAAATCAACGAAATAAAAAAAAATTAAATAAAATTATTTTTATTTGCAGTACTTGAGATACATAACCAAATTCACTGAAATGTTTTTACAGTCAAAGGTATGGACAATCAGGATAGCTTTTGACATTAACTCGTATCTAGTATATGCGGACAACTATGATATTTATCATTATGCTTGACGAAGCGCTTAATCATTTGGTAACATTAAAAATACGGTAGACTAAACGTATTGAAATCTTATTTTTTGTGCAAATCTTTTGGAAAAGGCAGATTTCTGTATATTTTCTGCCGCGTATTGTACTGAAGGTGGTACTATGTCAAAATATTTGGCAGCAGAATTAATTGATTCAAAACTAATTTCTTCCCCAGTCTCTGTATTTACGGATTTAATAGCTCTCTTTCCGTATAATTTACACCTTCCTATGTTTCCGGATTTACAATTTTGACTCTGTGTAGCAATTCATAGATTTCCAAGTGAGTTATCAAGTTTATCACCACTGATGTGATCCACCACATACCCATCTTTGATCAGTCCAAAATAACACTCGATCACAAATCTATGAGATAAATAATGTTTATTTCCTTTGGTATTAAACGCAAGATAACCAGTATTGGTAACACTACCGACTGGTTTTTTCAGTCTGCAATTCCTGATGATGCCATTACGAGATGCTTCATAATTGGTAATGATTGGGTGCTTCACAAACTCATTTTGCTCCATTTATATATAATATTTATTTGTCTAAATCATTGTTTTTTGAAAATCTAGCCAGATAATCTTCTTCGGTTTTTATAGGAGAGTCAGTGTTATATTTTTTATCGTAATATCGTTTCAGCTCTCTGTACTTTTTACCACCACATTGCACACACAGTTGAGTCTTTCCTCGCACTCCAGCACTACACACCACACACGGTTTTGGTCCTAGACTCCTGTTTCTGACGCATTGCATATGATAACTACAGTATTCATTCACACATGTTCTGTTACACGGAGACGTATAACCGATTTTTAACCAGTGGCAATGATTTGGTTGAATCATATACAAAAGATTAACGTTCAATTAAACATATATTTTGCCCTAATTATAATATGGAAGAATTATCCGTGATTGAACCCTACGCAACCAGATTCGATCTTGACAGACTACCCGAGTATAAATTTAGTATTTCGATGCAAGATCTAGCTTTAACTAATAAAGATGTAACTAAACGTATCCGTGAGGCCAAGAAGGAATTTCGTGACGATGGTGCAGTTCATGCATGGTCAACATTCAGAGTTGGAAATGTTTCTAATACGATGAATGACAAACGAGGAAGAGTAATCATTAACCACCTTGATAATCAAAAATATTTTATTTTAATAAAATTTATTGTAAATACGGAAGAAGATATTTTGATTATTCGTGACAAGCGCGATCCCGTCCGCGTGCAGTCAGGAAATAATATCTTCTTGAGTAATAAATCTAAACCAGGAATACTAACTGGCATAGATAAACCGTATTATGAGCGATCGTACCCTGTAACTGCGGTTGTCTATGGAATATTTCCGCTGAATAATAAACCTAATGTTGAGGATCTCAAACCAATGAGATTGTCAAGGATAAACTGCGTAGCTGAGCGAGTTACAGAACACTTTACAAACGCGATACGTGGTAATGGTTTAACGGATTTAAGACGTAAAAAAATAAATGCATGGGCAGAGTCGGTTAAAGATACCGGAGCATCTATCAAAGATGTTGCTGAGCTAGAGAAGAAATTAAGATTTCCAATAACAGTAAAAACGTTAACCGGAGAGATTTTGTACAAACCGAAATATATAAAAAATGGAGATCCGATAGATATTATTGATCATAACGCGCACGCATGGGCTGCTGCAGTAACAATATTTCCACGAGATAGAAAGATTAAATTTTATGACGGTGATATCTTTGATTTTATTAAAAATATTAGTAAAACCGATCCTGTTTCTGTTTGGTTATTTCAGAGTTCGGAATATGATCATTACGATCAATTTGTACGACCTAACGGTGATATTTATCATACAGAATCTCTCCATGAGGAAATGGAGCATCTTGCACTGAAATATACCTCTGATGATGTCATAGTTAGACAATTACTGAATAACTGTTTTACTGTTCCGTCAGTCGCTGCTCATTTCGCTCAGGAGAAAAATTCATGGAAAACGACACGATCGGAATTTCTTGAAGATGTCAAGAAAAGCTGTATAGAATATGGGCACGGTGGATTATGGAACACCAAATACGATTATAGTGATGTTATCTCGGTTGATATGGTAGCATGTTATCCTGGGAGTTTTCTTGGATATGGAGCATGTTCTAAATACTTTAAGAGATTCGGACATCCTACACATGAGATGACCAGGGTTGCAATAAACGGACCCTTACCAGATTTTGACTTAACAGGGTTTGCTCATGTAGAATCATTCGAGTTTAGAGAAGATCTCCATGCGATTACTTATATTTGGTTCGGAAGACATTTTTCAGAAAAATGTTGGGTTCCGACAGTACTATTGCGATATATGCTTGATGCTGGATTTTTAATATCGTTGAGAATAACTGAAGCGATTATATCGTATAGTTCACAGAAGCAAGTTTGGTTACCAGAACTGGACAGATTTAATATCGATGATGCCAGGAATGAACATGATGAAAAACTTGCAAAAGATCTTGGTAGAAAGATAATCGGTAAGTTCACTCAGGGTGGTTCATACGATTATAAACGGCATTGTACAAGATTGATTATGGAGGATGCTGAACTAGATTTTATAATCGCTGATACAATGGAGAAAAACACATTTATAAACCGATGTAATGCTTATTTATCAGATGGAACAAAACTAGGTACCATTGTGAGCTATCTTGATGGCGACTCACCACAATTTATTCATTTAAGATCTTCGATGTTAGCTTATGTTTCGATAAATCTATTGTCGATGATAAATAGATTTCCTCGTTACACTGTTAGAGTTGCTACGGATTCATTTTATATACACAAAAAACATAAGGATTTATTAAAACTCGGTAATGGTGAATGGGGGGTATGGAGGATAAAACAAGAAAATATACTTAGTTATTCTGAATCTGCCGACGTTGAAATCAAGGAAATATATTACAAAAAATAATAATCAAATATCAAAGTCATCTGCACCATCTGTGTACGATCCTGTGGCTAGACATAAGACCGTTTATCTTAATGGGTGTGGTGGTTCAGGTAAAACAACTCGTGCGATTAACTTATTTATGAATAATAACTCGGATATAATTGTTTTGACACCTACACATAAACTTGCTAGAGAAATAAAAGAACGAGGAGTAAAATCATGTACATATCATAGTTTCTTTAGATGGTGCGATGATACATGGACTCCATCGAGGATGGGTGAAAAATATATACCTAAGTATATTATATGGGACGAGATATGCACGGTGTCGTTAGAAACACTAAAAACATTTCTTGATTGGTTGTTATTGAAGAATACTGCTGTGATTATGTGTGGCGATCATGGTCAACCACCACCCTTTGTTGGACAGTCACCACATGAATGGTTGAAAACATTTGTAGATTATTAAGAAGAAATAAATGATGACCATAGAGCTATTGATGAACCGCTAAAAGAACTTAAAAGATTAATCAGACTTCAGCCAGATCAAATACAATGCGAGATACTGCGTAAAGTAATTGCAGAAACTTCTATGAATGAATTTTGGACTTTATGGAGACCTGCTGATTTGATAGTCGCAAGTAGAAAGATAGTTCGTGATGAACTGCAAAAGAAATTATTTACGTTACATAAAGAAAAGTTTCCGGATCTACCCGTATCTTTGTGTTATCGCCCAGCAGATACTCGACGACAAAATATTGAAGTTGAAATACCAGGTGGAGACACTGTCCGAGTACAAAATCTTGTCTTGAATGATATCGTGTTGGTTGCTGTTGATGTTGTTGAGAGCGCGTTGAACATGGATAAATCGCCATGGACGTTAGGATACGCTATAACAATTCACTCGTCGCTGGGATTAACTATAACTGATACTAGAATCTGGATTGTAGATTATCGTATTGAATGGTCAAATTTAGTCTATCTCGCCGTATCTCGAGTCAGGAGAATATCGCAACTGCGTAGGGTTATTGTAGATTACGTAATAACTGAAGAAATCACTAACAATGTCGATATCAATAAAAAATTAGTCAGCTATAAGCAGTTTGACAAAAAAAATAAGCGTGATTTTGATCTTGATGCTGAATTTATTATAACACTAAGACAACAACAGAATAATCATTGCGCAAGTTGCAACTGTAATATGTCATGGCAGTGTTTTAATCCAAGACAATTTACCGTAGACAGAATTAATAGTGATCTCGGTCATACACGTGATAATGTGATGCTGACCTGTCTTGAGTGTAATCGACGTCGAGGTTCTGGACGTTTACAAAATTGAGCTTGGTGGTAATTGCGTATCCTCAGGAATTACTTGCAATTGTTCACGTACAAATCCACGTTGAGGGGCTGTAGAATCTAGTCTGTAGATTGGAGGTCTACCAGTGGATCTTACCACGCTAGAAATTTTATGTGTAGTCACGCTCCAGATAGGATCGGTTGCTCTTTTTTTACCACCTTCAAGTTCGCCAGGTTCATATAAATATCTTAGTTACATTACCTAATACTGGTTGAGAGAAAAATTCACGTCGTTGTATTGGTATATATATTTTTTTGATCGCATTAGAAGGTTTCATGGAAGTTGCACGAGTAATTTCATTATTTAGCGCAGATATCACACTTGGTAACCTTGCAACCCATTCACGAGATCTCTCTCCGGACTTAAAGTCGGTAGATATTTCCCTGCGTATTGATATCCAAATAACCGCTCAGCAAGTGTTCTATTAAATCGTTCAACGATTGCCTGATCACGATGAATTTCAGTATGCCCTCGTCTGATTTTAACGTTATGTCGCTTCATCAATGATGATACTGTACCAAGAAATTCTTTACCAGGATCAACCTGTAATAATTGTGGCCATTGCAAAGATCCTCGCTGATAAATGCGCTCGAACACAGATGCAACTTCAGATGCTGTCTTTGTTGATAATGGCTCCGCATCTTTGTATCTACTCGCAACATCAACGACAGTTAACGCATACCTATACGTGTATTGACGTCTACGTGTTTTAATGGTATCGTGTGGTAAAAACAAAATATCTGCTTGATGAACTTCATTAGGAATGCTAACATCAAAATGCGCGTACTGAATTCTTTAAGGTGGACTCAGGAAGATTTGCCATATTGCCTGTCATGCTAACCATGATGCAGCAACATCACGTGAAACTTTTGCTGCTTCGGCGAGTTTACTAATCGCTGCTTTACCTCTCTAATACCCTCTCGGGGAATAATAAACAGATTCCATTATGATAGTTATATAATTTAATTGCCAGCCCCTAGCACTAGTTTACCTTTCATAGCAGTTTTTACTAGAAAACTAGCGAGTTTATCTCTGAGAGATTTATTAGGTATAGAATTTAATGCGTGAATCAATTTCACATCTGCGAGATGTCGTTGCTTCAAATCATTACTTTTATACGCGACATCATGAACGTGACACGCTTGATCAATTGCGTTTATTGGATACTCTCCTGGTTTTGGTTGATCTCGTTCGTCAAGTCGGATATCAAGTCGAGTTCCTGGACCACAATAATTATATCCGGGTAAATGTTTCTCACCAGGGTATTTAGCCCATGGTAATCCTGGTAATTTTCCTAATGAAGCAGCAATATCCCCACCTGTCTTTGATGAAATAAATTTATATTTTTTTGTACCACATTTCACACACTTACCTGTAAGTGCGCGTCTTTTATTTTTTGTTGTTATTGTCGTTAATTCAGCAGTGGGTGTAGGTGCTCTGCATTGAACACAATATAGGCTCATATTATTTATTATATGGATATAATTGACTTTTCTGCGACAAGAAAACAAGAGCCAGTAAAACATCACCTGGCGCTACCAAATTCTATCAGAATGATTATAATAGGCCCATCTGGAAGTGGAAAGACGCAATTATTGCTCAATCTAATAATGAGATGGCTAAAATAGAACAAACTGTATTTAGTAGCACCATCTGTAGATGATCAGCGATGCTATGAAGTACTTAAGGATTTTAATAAAAATGCAAAACTACTGGACGAAGACGATATTATTGATTTTATAACCGATATTGATGAAGCTCCATCTGTAGATGACCTAGATGGATTCATTAATAATTTAGTAGTGTACGATGATGTGATGCTGGACAAACAATCAAATCCAGCTAGAATATTTTCTCGAGGTAGACATAAAAACACGGACGTGCGATATACACAAATTCCAAAAGTAATTAGAGACAACTGCAATATTTTGGTTGTGTTTAATGGCATAGATAACTATACTCTGCAGAATATTTATTATACTTGGTGTTCAGGCGACATGGACATGATTAAATTTAAAAACTTCTTTTCAAAAGCACAAGCTGTTCCGTTTGGATTTATAACAATAAATCTACATGACCCAAGATCCAGATATCTAATAGGTCTTGATAAAATATTTGGTTAATTCATAGCAGCAGGAAGGGTGAACGACAAAAATTGAGTGACCCGCGAGTAAACGAATCGCATAAAAATCTAAAAAAAATACGTCAACAAAAAGTAACGGAAATGAGAAACCTAAACTGTATGGAAATAATAAAGTTATAGGCTTCGGTTTATGTATTGACCTTTTTTTTTCAGCCCCTGTAGGAACCTTTATTTTTATAAATAAAGTCTCTGCAAAGTTGTAGGGTTCACCCTTCCTGCTGCTGGGAGATAATCATTTAATTTACTCTACAGAGCGACAGCAGAGTTATCGCGCTTCATTATATAATCAATTACAGTGAAAAAAAAAATTTTTATCTGCGTTTTGAGAGAAGACCTGCCAGGTGTTTCAATTTAGACCCTCACGGAGCAAGATATCTGACTAAATAACATAAAACAAGCAAAAATAACATAAACAAGGAAATTTTCTCAGATCTATAATATTTTCTGAATTGCAAAAGAATTTATTCGCTAAACAAACAGTGTTGGTGCGTAAATACGACAACTCTACGAGCGTATATACAAACTAATATTAAGATTCTCTCCTCGTAGATCCAAAATGTGTCCAGATTGGTCAGTAAGTTTGAAATTTATTCTCGACAATAACGGATTATGTACACGTAGATAAACGGGGTTAATTGGTTCAGATACGATTAACCACCCAGGAGGAGATTGAGGACTGAATGTATATAATATATAACCTTGCTCCGCAGTGCCATTGCGGTGGCTAGATTTCTCAAGGTCTACTTGATAACTGCCATAAATTACATCACATACTAGATTGACTGCGATCGTTGATGTTATATTAACAATGCCTGGCGATATATGACGGCCTCCACCGTATGGATCGTTGTTATGTTTAAGAATAACCGATGGTGGGGCTATTTTTCTCCATGAATCACATATTCTTTTAAACTGTTCATCAATAAAATCATTAACTGATTTCTTTAGCTCTTCAGAGTTAAATCCGGGAATTATAAATGTTGGTAGTTGTTCTTGCGTAATTCCGAAATGTTTAAGAAATACTGTTGTAAATAAACGATTGAGTGTAACACGCTGTTCTGGATCGTCTTCATTAACTACATAACCTGTAGCATATCTTCTTGTGTCTGGGTTATATAAATGTTTTTCTCTGTTAATAAGAACATTATTCATAAACTCTAGATCTGAAGCAACTTTATTCAAATGTTGTATTGAGGCAATTATTTGATTTTTTAAATCATCGCTGTAAGAAACATTAATGCTTAAAAATAAATTTCGTAGATTATTAAATACACGTTCATGTTCAGATTTAATTGTATTAGCATATGAATTTATTAAATCAATATCAAGTACCATTATTGTACCTTTTTTGCCATCAATGGTTTTTATAAAATATCTTTCTACTCTATCTATATAATGTATAACTCTTTCATCGCCTAAATATTTTTGCCATGGATAAGCATCTTTTACTTTTTGATATTCTGGAAGTTGTATAAATATTCTTTTATCCATGACGAAATCAGATCGTTGTGGTTCTAATGGTCCTTGATAAACCGGTGGAATATCAGGCCATCCTAATACTGATCTAATCGAACTTTGATAAATGTCTACAAGATAATCAGGGGAATTTATTTAAATCACAGCTGATAATGTTGGTTCGTAAACAGTAATCGCTATTTTGGATTCTTTTGTCTGTAATGGATTTAATTCTGCGTTGAAATTCATTGTTGATCTGTTCTATTTCATAACTGCCAGTTGGAATACTAACTACCTGCCAATCAGGAGTTCCATCAGGTTTATTCTTATTTGCGAATACTAATGAATTATCTGGCTGTAGTCCACCAAATGGTTTTGATCTAATATTAGGCCAGCTATGATAAACCCGTAACTGTGCTAATGCTATTTCCTTTGCAGGAATTGCGGTTGGAAAGTGAATGCTAAATTCAGGATTGGTCGAACTTAATGAAACCATTGTAGTTTTTGACGGAGTCGTATTAGTGACGATCTGCTGAAGTAATTCCCTGTCTGTCATTATTATTATCATTATTATTTAATTAGTCAAGATCATTAGCGGTCACCTTAAGCGCATCATCATAGGTTTTCATCATCATCGCAAATTCAGTATCGGATATTTCACCATCACTAACGCATGAAGAAATATACAAGGATAGTTTAGAACATGCCTCTGTTACTGTATGTAATTTAATCATATAATCGTGCAATTTAACATTTGTACAGGTATCTATCTTTTTAGCTATAATACCGAGAACACCAGCAATAGTCGTTGATGCTGAAACAATGATGGTTATAACAACAGGTGCTGTCATTGTCAATGTTGATAATAATAATCCTGTTCCAGCAATAACAGCAGAAACCGAGTAAACAACTACATCGATGACAACTATACGCCTTTTGTATTTTTTTATTTTTATGTTATAATAATTAATAAAATCCTTTAGTTTAGACAGACGTTTATATACTTGATTGTATCTGTAACGTTGAACGTCGATGCAGGACTGAGGTTGATCCATTATTGTTATATTAAGTGACTAATTGTGGTGTTCCAGCTACAAATTCCAAACACCACCAGTAAGACGTTGCAGTTATTGTTTGATCATCTGCTTCCAGTAAAAATATTTCTTCAGCATCTTTATTTAACACTATAGATACAACTCCAGAAAAAGCATTGGTTGAATGACGCCACGGAAATGTTGTAGTATAAATTTTTAACTTTGCAGAGCTAAAGATAGACAGTCTATACACACCAGTAACTTGTGCAGTACATCTAATAGTGTTATTTTGCTGTGACCATGTTGTTAATCCTGATGCTACTGTGTACACGACATTGACGATCTGATTGTGAAGGATTTTAATCAGATTAGTTTTTTGAACAATATTAGGTATTCCACTAACAATATCATTGAGTTTCATGTTAACGTCAGCTAGTTTTATGTCAACGGTTGGTGGATCACCAAAAAAATCTTTTATGGGTTTGTTTATGTTTCTACGAAAATTTAAAAGAGTTTGTACGTGATTAGTAAAAGTACCATTGAGTGTGGTCATTTCGTTATTGATTGTTTTTAGCGAAGCTGTCGTAGGAATGTTGCTATCGTCTACATATTTCTTCGTTGCAGCGTCAAAATCTGATTCTGGTGTACTAAAATTATTAATACCATTATTATTCATGTTGAGAAATGCACGCATTATACCACCGTTGACTAACACGTACTTAGATTCTTGATCATCGACATATTTTTTAGTTGCGGCGTCTGTATCTACGGTTGGATTTCCAAGGTCTATAATTTTGTTTCGATTCATGATAATGCTACCCCTGAATGAATCACCAGCTCGCTTGATAAAATCGTTAACTGACTGACCAGAATCTTGTATTTTACCCTGATCGGAGAAAATAACGATATTATCAACAACTGCAGTAGGAATTCGTACGATTACATCTGTCAGTTGTATGTTACTCATTTTTAATCGTCCTTGTTTATCCTGAAAAACAACAACTTCATTTTGATCCACACTTGTAATATTTAATAAATCGTCAATCTCATTTCTGAGTTGATCAAGAGTTGCGTATTTAGATAAATCAGCTTGCTTCTGAGCTTTGCGAGATCTTCCGTAAATATCTACCATTATATTTATCAATATCTGTTTAAATGTGACAATGTGGTATATTCATGCACGACTTTATGAAGTGGTTTTGTTGATTTTGATATAGCATTAAGTACATTAAGTACTTCACGACCACATATTGGTGGATCAGCTAGTGTTTGTGTTGGTAACGTTGAATACCAGATTGGAGCAATATTATTGCTGACATAATGAAGAAATTCCTTAGGTGGCACTAATCCATATGAATCAAAGTAAATAATTCCACGTGGATCAATTGCATATCCAACCCAATGCGTGCCTGGTTCAGAGTTTTTATCGAGATTAATACTACCAGTTTCAATATTATTCGGTTGTTTTGGTAATTGATCGCACATAAAAACTCCTCTGAAGTTTTTTATTTTTAGTTTTTTAGCAGCATTAAGTAAATCAAAATTGGACATAGGCGATATCAGTAAACTGTCCCGGGAAGTCTTAGACCCTTTCCGTACCATGAATATGGGGTCCCGGGAAGTCTTAGACCCTTTCTGTAAGAATATGGGGTCTTGGGAAGTCTGAGACCTTTTCCCTTTTTTTTAATTCCCTGTCCGGTTGCTTTCTTTAATGCCATTCCAGCAGCGGTTCCAACAGCACCTAATGCAGCTGCTTTTGCAACAGCTGGGGCTGCAGCGGCTATTAATGCTGGTATAGCTGCGAGAAGTGGAAATATACCACCTGTCTTAGCAATATCTTTGATGGCACCCACAGAAAGATTAAGTTTTATACCTTTATTTGATTTTTAGCTTCATTGAAGTTTCTGAATTGACGCTTGGTCAACGATAATTTATTTGAACCGCTCATCTGTTCTCGCTTTAGCGATATTTTTATTCCACAGTTATTTTTGATGCTGATTGTAGCCTTTTAATCTGACCAGGAGTCAGGGTAACACTAGCGTGATGATATGACATTATAATTATTATCCTGATTTTAAATCAAGGTGATCTAATTACATGTTTTCTACTGAAGCATCAATGACTCTCATTCGTCCACCAACACCTTCGAGTAACATCGATTTATCGCTGAGTATGACGGCGATTGCTCTGTAATTAGGGATATCTACAATGTTTCTATTAACGCGAGCTCGAAAGTGTATATCAACAACAGACTGTTTGGTTAAATCTAAATGTCCCAGAGAAAAGTAATAGATCGGATATAATGTTATAAAATCCAGTTGTGATATTTGTAAACCAGTATCAATATTTTGATCACGACCCATGAACGTCATCAGACGATGATATGCACGTGCTACATGATCATTTTCAAAATTCAATAAAATATCTTCGGATGGTTCTTGATGTCCATTTATTCTTAATGAAACTTCAGAAAGACCAAGATTGTCGAATATCATTGCACTACGTTCTTGATCATTTAATCGTGCAGCACTTTGAAAAGCAATAAATATATGCCGTGGTGCAGAAACACCCTGCTGAGAAGCTATATGCCACGTGAATAAACCATTAACAGTACTCTGCACAGCATCTGTGGTCATTGTTAACCATGACAACATTGATTTACCACCTTGACTCATAAAAGATATTAACCGATCTTCTTCAGATATTGTTGGAGTCATCACTGGCATCCATAATGAAAGCTTGGTTAATACTATTTTACCAGGATCACCAGCGGGTTTCCATAATGCATCATTGTCCGTGGCTTTTCGTACTAGTACAACCGTATGTTTAGTTCCAAAAATAACTTTTCTGACCTTTCTATAGAATCCAAATATGTGTGAAAGTTGAATTGAACATGAAAACAATCTTCTGTCACCTTTCAATATTGATTTACGTGTTGCGAATCCCAAGTTGAAATTTTCATTCATTGATATTACTGCAGGAGTTTCTGCGGCTCCTGCGGCATTCCTTACGTTACCCATAGTAACATTCCTATGTTCGGGATGATTGGTTGTGTCCTTCGCAAACATCATTGATGGACCAGCTGATCTTGAATAATCATCGCTGTATCTTGCAAGACCAAGTACTGTTGTAGCAACGTCAACGTCTTTCTGAATTGATTCAATATTTTTTCCGTCAATCATGTACGTAGCACTATCAAACAACGCCATGATGCCATTATTAACAAAACCAACCCTAATATCGGCTCCATATGCTACTGGTGCTGCAGGAGCAACGTTATTTAAAATTTCACCTTCTACTTCAATAAATGCCTCAGCGGGTAAGAAATACCTACCTGTATCTTGAACCTTCCACGCTGATCTGGAATTCAAGCGTCATAAGAATAATATTGATAATCACGCACAGACTCATCTTTGAGTACTGGTGCATCCATGTCAAACGCTGGATCAGATATATGTTTGAACATCTTTATTACAATTATTATCGTCTAAAACGAAGACCACTTCGAGAAGTGAGACCACTTCCTGCTATCAGACTAGCGGTTATATTTTTTTCTTTTTCTGATAATGGTACATCAGCCAACTCTGCTAGCTTTTGATTAGCAGCTTGATTTATTATTTTACTAATATTTGCAGGCATTACTTCAGTGCTAGGTAATTTTACAGGTTGAGGTTGGACCGCAGGTCTGCGTATTAATCGTGCTAGTCTATCCTTGATCGCTGAAAACGCTTTACTAGCGAGATTACCAACAGCACCAATACCTTTTTCATGAACAACATCAATAGCTTTCATCCCCAGTTGCTTTGCAATCGGTATTGCTTTTGGGGCTATCCTTCTAAACAGACCCTGAACAATATCACCTAGTCCATCTCCGTAGGTTGTTTTGTATACTGGTAATCGTGAATTTATTACCCTGACCATGGTTGGTCCACGTTGATTACTATATACGATCATTTTATTATAGTAGCTGTTATTTAATTACATACTCAGTCACTATAGTAGCCATTGGCAATTTCATTAATGAGGGATCGATATACATTAACATCCATAATTCCACCTGTAAATAATCGTTGACAAATATCAGCTGCTTCATTAATTATCTCTGTAGAATTATTACCAGCTCGTTTTCCTCCAATGAGGATTTCTAGTCGATCAATATCAGCAAGGACGTTATTGGGACAAGTAATAAGACCACTCCCTAAACCACTTCCAGTTGCGCCAGGAGTATCATACAATTCTTCTTCTTCCTCGGTTTCTTCTTTTGGTTTCGGTGATGTTTTTGGTTTCGGTGATACTGGATAATCACGGAGTGACTGCTCAAATGGTTTTGATTTTTTTTCTGGTTTTTGTTGTTGTTTTTTTTTGTTGTTGTTTTTGTTGTTGTTTTTCTTGTCTTTGTTGCATAAATTCTTGTTGTTGTTCTGGTGATAATTGTATATACGAAAGATAACTATTTATTACACGAATATATTCCATATATCTCGGATCATCATTTCTGGCCTGATCAGTTTTATAATATATACGAAATATCCATTTGTACCAGGTTTCATAACCTACAGGTTTATCAGCATATTCAGATTTTAAAAACCGTCCTCGATCATTATAGCTTTTCACAGCCATCTCAGCTAATACTACTACATCTTTAGCCCCTGCAATATCAGCAATAGCATCTTCGGTAAATTTGTTATTTATATCAGTTTTCTCTCTTATTTGTTCTTCTTCTAGTTTTTCTGGTTCTTGTGTACGATCTTTTATATCACCTATTTCACCACGAACTTGTTCAATACCTTCAAGTATCTCTCGCATCGGTTGAGCAGCAGCTATTTCAGCTGAAAGTCCACGTAAAATTCCTTTTGTCTGCTTCGTTCTTTCTGCTATTTTTCCAGTCGTTTCAGCGGTTTTTTCTAACGCAGGAAGAAGACCTTTAGTGGTCTCAGTAATAGGTTTAAATAACTGTTTTGTATCCTCTTCAAATTCCACCTGAGATTCTTGACGTGATTGTAATTGTTTCTTGAATAAATCACGGACGGGTAAATATTTTCCAATTGCCTGTAGTCGCTCTCGAGCTAATCTAGCTGAATGTGGTTCTCCGATACTCATTGTTAATATTTATAATAGTTGTTTAATTTATAGCAGCAGAGCGTGGACGACAAAAATTGAGTGACCCGGTGCTGAAATATTCAAAGGTACCATAATACTGGAGACCAATTAGAGAAAATTTCGTCGATAGAACCTTTATTTTTATAAAATAAGTTCTCAGAAAAGTTGTAGGGGGTATCCTCTCTGAAATATTCGAAGGGTACCATAATATTGGAGATCAATTAGAGAAAATGTCATCAATAGAACCGTTAAATTGTAAAAATAAGGGCTCAGAAAAGTTGTAGGGTTCACCCTCTCTGCTGCTAACAGTAAGATCTAGTATAAAATTTAGTTGGTTGATATTTTCATACATAGTAACTTTTATGCTCAATTTAAATTTTAAAATAATGCATGGTGCTCAGAACCTTGTTTCAGTTTATGGATTGGTCAGTCACCCAAAATATGTAGATGGACCAAAGTGAAGATGATGAAGTTCATATATATGGCGTGATTGACCAGTCTTTATATTGCCGTAAGGTCCTCAGCATCTGCAATATTTACTATACCAAACAAGTATTTATCTTTTTATCAGGGGAAGCAATTCAGCAGTCCATATCACATTTCAATGAAAGGTCAAAGTTACACAGTATAAAGAAGGAACTTAAATGTATGAGTTATAATATGTCATATCACATTAACAATATTATAATACTGTCATATGTTCTTGTCATATCACATTAATAATATTGTCATATGTTCTTGCCATATCACATTATTAATATCTCACCCTTACATCCTGCTCATCTGAAGTAATGGAGAGAATTTCCAGGGCCTTTTGTAGGTTGTCCAGGCCAATACCTTGTGCCAGCTCCCTTATGTTAAAAAAGAATATAACCTTCAACTTGGGCATTGGTCTCTCTGGTGATCTGCACTTTTACCATCATAGTCATTATTATCTTCATCACCAATAACTGTGATTTTTGTTTTTATTTCATAGTAAAAGTATCATTAAGCTTTATTTTAAATTCTGGTAATCCTCAATCACTGTTATGTATATGCAAACCTTCAGTCTAGTATGTGTATGGAAATGTCATTGTTCCAAAATGTGGTTTTCAAATCCTGATCAAGAGAGAGACTTTATCTGATTCATACATCCAAAAGATTTTCATTTCAATTTCAAATTTAAGAAGAAAACATGATGATAATAAATAGTTTTAATCAAACTGTTGCAGCCTTTCATTCTTCTCACAGAAACATATCCATAAACATGACAGGAAGGATATAATCCAGCACATATATACATATAAAATAGTTAATGTAATAGAAGATCAGAAAAATATCCATGCTTTATTCCTTTGAGCACTTTCACATCTTTATGGATGCTCTTCAGGTGAATACATCATTTCTTTACAATATTTTTGTAAATAAACAATGTCATTGTAATATTAATTATGTCAGTGTTTTATGGTCAGATATTAACAACATTCCTACATATATATATATCATACCTGTACACAAAATTAAATTTCTAGTGTCTGAAATGTCATGAAGGTTCATCAATGCATTGATACAATGTAAACTTTGATTCATACAAATTAAAATCATTGAAAAGTTATTAAGTCATTATGATACAAAAATGTATTAGTGTATTGATACAATGTACCAATAATCATGTTTTAATATTTATAAAGAATTAGCTTGAGTTATTAAGGTCTTGGTGTAGAATATGTATAAAATCGAGTTCCTTTTCTTCAATCAAAGATTCACTATTAGCTAATACTTTATATGAGGGAAAGACTTTGAAGTTCACTCCCAAACAGTTATGTATATGCTTATTGACTTTTAATAACCTGAGTTCTTCTGTTTTTGTTCGATGTCTATGTGCTGTCATTCTCTTCCTTAATTCATTTTTTTGTCTGACCTATGTAAAAGGCTTGATTGGTCCTTTTCTTTTCGCTTTAAGTATTCCTTGGTTGATAATTTCTTCTGGGTAATTTTGCTTCCAAAAATGTTATATATCATATTTCATAAAAATCATGATTTATTTTTATTGTCACAGCCTTATCTTCTACTGCACTTACTGCTGAACCTGAACAAGTTGATCCATAGTCAATGTTTTATTGTCTTCTGATGAAACAAGTACTGCAAAAGAGAAGTCATCACCATCACATCAAAATGAAAAATACGAAACTCTGGATTACGAAAATAACACAAGGATAGAATGTTTGAGAAAAATATCAACATTTTGTGTACATTTCAATGCTAAAACGAAAATTTACCAATACTTTTCAAAGACTGATTATTTCATCTTTATTCAAATGTTGAAGCTTGAACTGACTGATTCAGGAGTTAAAGCAGAAAATAAATTCAATTGAATATGACTTCAATCCATCCTGTCCTTAATAGTTAATGAGATTCATGAAATATGGATGTATACAATGAATGGACATATGTTTAACTTATACACAAACTTCACTCTCATGGTTTGGGGTTTGAAAAGCTAAATGTTTAGCAAAATGTTTCTTCAATAATACCTACCTGGAGAGACCATCTCCAGTCCCCTAACTTACACAACTTCTACAAAACCCAACTGAAAAATAGACTCCATATGTTGGGCAGCAGCACTGAAATGTAATACTTTTTCCTACCCCAAATCCAGTGGAAACCATGAAGCCATGTTCTTATGAAACTGTCCAACACCCAGGAAGGTGACCTTTTGCACTATGGCTATAGGTCCCACCAGACTGAGTTGAGCCTTTCAGGATGAAAGATCTCTGAGATATAAGGTGGAAAAGTATACTTGGATCTCCTTTCTACTGTATGGATAATAACAGTTTCACCAATATGCAATGCTGGTTGCAATCGTCCTAACTTCAAGAGAAGAGATGCAAAGCAAGTTCATTGGTGTGAGGTTATTTCTGATATGCAGAATAAATATAAGGAAGATGATGATTCTTTGGATGTGGAGGCAAACCCACCCGTCTGCTGGGGTGTCCTAGTCACCTCCTGTCCCTGACTGGTTTCCTTACTATTGTAACTCTTCAGAGGGAATAATATGAGTTGATTCATTTGTTCAACTGTTCACTCTATTATTGCTGGTGTCACCAGTGATGCTGGTGCAGCCGGTATAGGTACTTGTAAGGTCACGTGACTAATATTGTTGCGACTGTCTTACAACTGTAGCATCCGGGTTCCTAAATAAACCATGGTTTTATAACCGAGTTTTTGGATAAATTAAGATACATGATTTAAAGAGGGGTATAAAAATGAAATAAGAAATGACTAGCAAACTCTAAGAAAGTTTATCTGATCTACAGAAACTTTGTTCTCTTTGTAATACCAAAAAAGTTAATTTCTGCAAAGCAAAACATAGAACTGCCATGCTATTCTATAAATCATCAGTAGAAGTGAAGTCTGCCAGAGTGTCGATTTGATTATTGATTAAAAGTCCTTGTGAAATCTTGAGGTTATCAATGAGGTTTACATACGGTTGGTGTATGATTGCATCCAACTCTAACATAGTTCTACTAGCCTTACTTTCTTGTTCTATGTATCGATGTGCGCTCCAGATGATTGTTGGAGTCAAGATGTCTTCAGCTACCACCCAGTCTGAAGAATTATTTTCAAGTTCCATTTGACTTGTTAATCCTTTATTCAATAAGTTGGTTTGTTCATTTGTCAATATAGTCCAATCTATTGCTTGGCTCATGGGGAACTCACTAACATAATGTTCCTGCACAAACAATGCAGGGGTATTTACTCTTGTCGGTATCGACGGGCAATGTTCATTAATTAATCTGATTTGTCTGGATGTTACCTTTTGGATTCTTGAAGAGCACTTTGGTATATGATGAGATCAATCTTCTTTTTTTTAAAAGATTTTTCTGCAGTTACTGCAAGTCGCTCTGATGCCGATATGTGTGACCTTGACAGTCATGCTAAAGATTGGCGATTGCAGTACACGCATTGGCAATTCATTTTGCTGTGTAGCTGTAGCGTAGCAGAGTGAGTGCATCATAATTTGTGATACAATCCAAAGCTGGGGCAGTATTTTGAGGGTAGTGATTTCCTCAGAAGAGTGGAATATTCCAGCATGATCACTATGGGGCCGAAACATCTTAGTTTGCATAGGAGAGAAAATAATAAAATGAGTTAAAAATTACTGGACTCCCATTTTGACTAAGATGTTAATCCCTACTAATGTAGAGTATGTAATTGGTATATCCAATAAAGTTCTCTACCTTTCCTAAAGATAGTGCTGCTAGAGAGCTCTGGATCAGATTTAATCAATTCTATTAGCTGATATTTAACACAATCTATGTTGTGTTCAAATTGATTAAAATGCTTAGACACTGGGGAATCTTTATGATTATGGATATCTCTCAAGTGCTCATTTATTCTCACTTAGAATTCCCATTTTGTTTTACCTACATATTGTTTACCATATTTCATGCTGGCGAGTAAATAGATGACATTATGTGTGGTACAGTGTCCTCTAAGTTTTGATTTATATTTGAGGTTAGTAATTAACTTTTAAAGAATTTAGATTTATCCATTCTGCTGCAGAATCTGTAATTAATGGTCTCACAATCTAATACTTTGTTAGTGCAAGTTTTTCAAGTAAGGCCAGGATGTTTGCTAGGAAACTTAGCTTTAATTTACAGACATTCTTGTTTTGTAAACAAAGTCAGTTTCTGTACCACCATACACAAGACTGCCATGCTATTATACAATTTTGTCAGTTGAAACAGTGTCCTTAGGTGTATCAAACTAGCAATTGATATCTAGTCTCTGTGGGATTATAAGGTTATCAATAGGACTGACATATGGATGATGTATGATTACTTCAGACCGTGACTCAATTTTACATGGAGTTTGTTTTTGAGAACCTTAGGATTCCAACACTGGTTTGGATTTTAGCACTGATGAGTACAACTGGAGTCAACTCAATGTACACAGAACCCAATCAACAGGCTTGTGAAATTGAGTCACAGTCTAAAGGCATGATACATCCTCCATATGTAAATCCTATTGATAACTTTATAATCCCGCAGGGACTAGATATCAATTATCAATTGGATACACCTAAGGACACTGTTTCAAATGATAAATTGTAAAATTGTATAACAGAATGGTAATCTTATGTATGGCAGTAGAGAAACTGATTTTGTTTAGAAAACAAATTATCTCTAAATTAAAACAAAATAATTATAACAATAGTTTAGTTTGAAACTCGGATGCTGCAACAATAGGTTGTGGCATTATGACTGTCACATGACTTAACTTGTAGCAATACTGGCTTCACCAGAGACACCGACAACAAGGGGCATATAAACCTCTCACTGATAAGACAAAGTGATCATTAAAAACAAATGAATCAACCAGAACAATTTCCTTTGATGAGTTACTTAAGTTTATATTCTATCAGAAGTGAAGGCGACTCTCTGTGGGAAACCAATCAGATAAATCCCACAGCCACTGAGCGCCCAATAAATCTATACGAGAGTGCATCAGCACTCCTGTCTAGCTCTTCTACACATAAAGCTGTTGAAAGAAATGAAATCATGAACAAAATGAGAAAACTGGAAAAGCCAGTTATAAAATGCCCAGAAGCCAAGTGTCTGGTATTACCTTCCCAAGCAGCACTATTTATCAGAAAGATAGAGAACATTTTTGGATATACTGATTACATACTCTACAGCTGGTAGGGATTAACATCTCTGTTCAATTGGGAGTGCAGGTATTTTTAACCATATGAAGTTCATCCTCTATGTTTAAGAAGTGGGCCATTCTATATACAAGCTCCCATGCATGTCCAGTGAGATTCAGGGTGGGAGATGGTAAGTTCTGATCCTTCTACTGAAAGGTCACCATAGATGATCAAACATTGAGCCCATTGTCACAACATTACAACTGCTGGATTATCCAAATGGAAACCTGGTGTAGGGGGCTTGTTGAACCACCAACTACAACTTGAAGGAAGGTGTCTGTGAGAAAAAGTGTCTGTAAATACATGGAACTTATAACTGCCAATGTCAGCAGTCCAAAATGTGATTAACTTTCACTGTCAGATTGTGGATGCAATTGAAAGTAGATTCTTCCTTAGTCAAGTATCACCTGACATTGGTACTATGGACCAGATAGGTGTAGCAGACAAGTGAAGAAGACAGAACTCTGATGGGAGGAGGAGACTTCTTCAGTTCAGGCCGGTAAGGCTGAATCTTCACACATCATATTAAGATCTAATAATTATGAGGGAACTTGGGAGCCAGTTTTGTCATTTTTTGATAAAGGTAGTGGAGATGATGTCTCTTGTGCAACCTGCAAAGTAGCTAGAGAAGAATGTCGAGGATGGCCACTCACTACACTTGCAGCATGTTACTTCCTAGCTGTTGCTAAATAAAGGCTCCCTTTGGATGGCAAAAGCTTGAAGATGAGCAGAGACAGCTCTTGGAAACTGAGGAACCAAGCTGGATTTCATATGCCAGAAGCGTCTAGTGACACGATACAGGTTAGACTGATCCATGAGAGTGTGCCTGTATAAACTGCATCATCTGCAGCAAGTGCCTAGCAGTGCTATGTGGGTTAGATTGCTGTATAATTGGGTTCACGAATTGGTTTCTTGGGTACTGAGGCACTCAACTTGGCATCATATGTAGAAAGAGCCTAGCAGCATTATGCAAATTGTAGGACTGGACAAAATCATTCTTCTGTGGCTGATATTGTATGATCAATTGTGGCCATAGCCCACTGTGATCAAATGTATATGGCTGAGTCTGGTCCTGAAGGAACAGGGCCATCCTGGCTGGCATGATGTCCAATTCTTGAGGTTGGGATAGGGTATGGGATATTGATCTACATAGCTGGCCCATATTTCTGATATGAAAGTTGTTAACTGTTGCTGTTCTCCAGCTTGCTCCCCAGTAATGATATGATTTGAACTCTAAATTGCAAACTCATTATGTCTTTGTCCCTCAACCTGTGCAGATATGTACCAGGGTGCCTAAGCATGTAAAGACAGCAAAGTGATAACACTGAAAATTCAGAAGATTTGTTGACAATGAAAGAAAGAACAAAAAAGTTGGAAATTTATAGATGAAGTATACCTTCCTTCGAAGATGAAACTCCTCCAACTTGTTTTAAGGTAAAAAAACTACCAAACTGCTTGAATGGATTTTGAAAAGCCTCTTAGTCTGTATAGAACATGCTACTCAGCATGAGCATAAGTAATAACTGAAGAATTTATGGAATTTGGTACTAATCTTGGAATCATGGGAAGATCACTCCACCTAAATGCCACCTAGGTGAGCAGATAACTTTTTGCTTTTCAGCCTTAAATTTTTAATCTGGGAGGGCTGGATTTGCAAATTAGTAGTAGTTCTCCTAAGATTAGATAATTATGTGAAGAATAAAAGTTTAAAAATATACAACAATAGGACTCACCCATACACTACAATCAATTACATATGAATGATAATGTGCTAACCTACTAAATCCTTGAGATCTTGTGTGGTTTTCCTCTTGTCAAAGGGAGTGAAGCCAGGACCTTCCTTGATAATGGAACTGAAAAAACTGGTGAGTGTTACAAAAAATAGTTTGCTGATTTTTAATTTCATTGGAGATTCAAAACATCCAAAAATATGGACTTTGGCAAAATTGTTAGGTAAATAAATTAAATGTAATAAAAAATTCCAATGATTAACATGAGATACATTTAATACTTCATGAGAAGTGTCCTCGCATTTGGAAGTTAAGCTGGGAAACAGTTAAAGCATGCAGCCCTAGAGTGAATAGGACTGATCTAACAATGAAGGCTTCATTTATGATTTGTATTCAAACCAATCTGATTTTACTAATTTGTGTGCAGATAGTTTCATTATTTTGTATATGAAACATGTGTAACATTTCCATATTGTTATGAATATTTGGTGTTCATTGTTTGTTAATCTTTTTATATTCATTATATGCTTTGGGTCATGTAAAATTGTATCTTGCAGCTGACCTTGTCCAAAATCAAGTTCATTGCTTACCTGATCAAAATCATTGATTTTCTTTTTTTATTCTGTAAACAACTATATACAAAGCTAACAGTTTCTAAGTGTGGGTTTAATATCAGGATCATTATCAACAGAATTAAACATTTATTTTGGTCTGAGTCAAGGACATTTTGATTACCATTTTCTTTATTATAATTTTAGTAACATATCTTCCAATTATAACTAAGATTTTTCTAGAAATGAACTTTTGGCCCTCATCTGGATTATTATTTTGTGTCTCAGTTTTTACATAAATCTTGTTTATCTGAAAATAAGTCATTCCTGTGAGAGCATCTGGGCAGAAATCTAACTTTTTAAAGGTATTTTGATTTTGGTGAAATTATTTAATTCAAATTTGTCTTCTCTGGTAATACAAAGTGCTCATCTAAAATATTTTGAACAGAGAGACTTGGAAATATAGTGAATTCAGACAAGGAAACCTTGGATCATATTACTTTGATTCAACAAATGACTGTTGGCACATTAATCCAATTCAGGAGATTGGCCCATTAGTACACTACAGGCACATCAACACTTTCAGCACTGGATATTATTTGAAATACCACTAAAGTTTATTCAGAACATTATTTATTAGGACATGTGTTAGGAATTCTAAGATTGTTTGGGATTTAATTCGGCATACCATAACTTCTTTCTACATCTTGTTGCTTCTCACTCTTTCTATTACTTATTTTAAGAACAGCAGCAGTGAGGGGGAACAGACCACTTGCTTGAATTGTCTTTGTTCGAAAAATAAAGCTTCCTACAAAAAAAAGAAAATACAAGGTCAATAATGCTAAACTAAAAGCCTCTAACTGACCAAGATTTCTCTAATTGGGTTAGCTCATTTTGTAATTTTATCACTGATGTTTTGTTTTCATTTCTTATGGCATGTATATTTTAGTACCCGGACACTCACTGTTGGTCGTTCACCCTCTATGCTGCTGTAGTGTCAACCAAAAATTTTATTGAGACTCACATGATACCTAGAACTTGGGTCATGTAAATTTATCGTGATAAATCCGTGTGGGGTAGCTTGTGCTTTTGAAAAGAAGTTTTTGAACTTAATCATGTCCATATCGACTGAACACCAAGTTTGATGAATATTTCGCAGAGTATGTGTATTGACTCCATTAAAAAACACAACTAAAATATATTTAGTTGTCTCTGATCACTTCAGGTATTTGTGTACATCGCTGAGTAACATAAATCATGTCAGTATTTTTCTGTCTGCCTCAAGAAAATATCCCGAGCTGGATTTGATTGTTTATCCAGCATCACATTATCGTATACTACAAGATTATTAATAAATCCATCTAGGTCATCTACAGATGGGGCTTCATTAATATCGGTGATAAAATCAATAATATCATTATCATCCTCATCCAACAATTTTGCGTTTTCATTAAAATCTTTAAGTACTTCATAACATCATTGATCATCTACAGATGGTGGCACCAAGTACAACGTATCCCACTTGAACCATCTCATTATCAGATTAAGTAATAACTGTGCTTTACCAGACCCTGATACCCTAACCCTAACCCTTGACTGGCTCCTGCTTTCGTGTCGCTGAAAAGTCAATTATATCCATATAGTACAAATATAATAAATAATATGGATTTATATTGTGTTCGATGCAGAGTACCCACCCCCACCAGTGGATTAACAACAATAATAACAAAAATTAAAAAGCGTGCACTTACAGGCAAGTGTGTGAAATGTGGTACAAGCAAATACAGATTTATTTCATCTCATACGAAGACAGGTGGTGATATCACTGATTCACTGGGAAAATTACCAGGAACTCCATGGGCTAAATACCCAGGAGAAAAACAGCTTCCTGGATATAATTATTGTGGTCCTGGAACCCGACTTGATATCCGACTTGACGAACAAGATCAACCAAGACCTGGAGATTATGTGATTGATCAAGCGTATCATGTTCATGATGCTGAGTATAAAAATAAAGATTTACAACAACGACATATTGCAGATGTGAAGTTGATTCACGTCCTGAATTCCATAAAAAATATATCTCTCAGAGAAAAACTTGCTAGCTTCTAGTAAAATCTGCGGTGAAAGGTAAACTAGTCCTAGGGGCTGGTAATTAATCAACTAATTATTATCATAATAATGGAATCAATTTAATATAGCCCAAGAGAATATTGGAGGAGTGAAGCAGCGATTGGTAAACTTGCTGATGCGGTAAATGTCTCACGTTCTGTTGCTGCAATTTAGTTAGCACAACAGGCAATATGGCAAATTTATCTACCACCACCTACAAAAATTCAGTATGCACATTTTAATGTCGGTCCTCCCAATGAAGTTCATCAAGCAGATATTTTGCTTTTACAACACAAAACTGGCAGACATCAATCACGCACATATAAATATGCGTTAACTGTCTTTTGACATTGCAAGTAGATATAAAGAAGTAGAACCATTATCAACAAAAACAGCATCTGAAGTTGCATCTGCTTTTGAATGAATTTATCAACGAGGACCCTTGTGATGCCCACAACTATTACTGGTTGATCCTGCAAAGAATTTCTTGGTGCAGTATCATCTCTGATGAAAAAACATAATGTTAAAATCAGACGAGGACACACTGTAATTCATCGCAATCAGGCAATCATTGAACAATTTAATCGAACACTTGCTGAGCAGTTATTTGGGTATCAGTATGCACAGGAAATATCTCTGAATAAAGTTAAAAAAGACATGAGATCTCGTGAATGGGTTGCAAGATTACCAAGTGTGATAGACTTGGTAAACTGTCTTGGATTATTATTTGAATACTGCCACAACATATTACAGTTACAGCTCGCACAATGATTATTCTGTCATTGTTTCTGTGTCATAATAAATTCAGCGTCAAGATCAAAGTCTCATTTGTTTTTTTGTCACATTGTTTATAACGAAATAATTTTTTCTTGACAACTTCGTCCTTGACATTGTCAACGACTACATTATCATTGTCTATGATAACCCTCCGCAGCTGAGATATTCTTCTAACTCGAAACACTATGAGATAAACTAAATTTGACCATTCGATCCGATCATCGACAATCCAGATATTTGTATCAGAAATAGTTAATCCCTGTGACGAGTGAATCGTCATTGCGTATCCTAGTGTCCACAGAGTTTTATCCCTGACTCCGTCAGGCGTTAACGAGCTCTCAACAGCACTGACAGGAACTAAAACAATATCATTTAATACAAGATTTTGTTTATCACCGCAACTTGGAATCTCAACTTCAATATTTTGTCGTCAAATATCTGCTGGGCGATAACATAATGGTACAGGTAGATTTGAAAATTTTACATTATGTAACAGAAATAATTGTTGTTGAAGTGTATCACAAACTATCCTTCTACTTGCAACTATCAAATCAACAGGTCTCCATAAATTCCAAAAATCATTCATACGAGTTTCTGGAATTACTTCACGCATTATCCCACACTGTATTTTATCTGGCTGCAGTCTGATTAACCTTTTAAACTCTTACAGAGGTTCATCAATAGCTCTATGATCATCAACTATTTCTATGTAATAATCTACAAACGTGTTTAACCATTCGTTTGGAGACTGTCCAACAAAAGGTGGCGGTTGACCATGATCACCACACATTATCACAGCAGTATTCTTTGTCAATAACCAGTCAAAAAATATTTTTAATACTTCCAACGATACCGTGCATATTTCATCCCAGATAATAATCTTAGGAACGTATTTCTCACCCATCCATCATGGAGTCCATGCGTCTCCACACCATTGGAAGAAACTATGATAAGTTTGAGATTTTACTCCTCGTTCGATCATCTCTCTGGCAAGTCTGTGTGTAGGTTAGGTGTCAAACAATCATATCAAGATTTTGAAATAATTTAATAACACAAGTTGTCTTACCTGATCCTCCAGGTCCATTAAGATAAACAGTTTTATGTCTAACTACAGGATCATATATTGATGGTGCAGATGACAATTCTGATATTTGATTATTTTTGTAATAAATATTCTTGATTTCAACGTCAGCAGATTCAGAATAACTAAGTATCTTTTCTCGTTTTATTCTCCATTCGCCCCATGATGCATCAGCACCAATATATAATTTTTTTAACAATTCTGCATGTTTTTTTATTGATATAAAATGAGTCTGTGGCAACCCTAACCACGGTATCAGGAAATCTGTTTATCATCAATAATAAATTTATCAAAACATATGCTAGCACTGAAGATCTTAAATGAATAAACTATGGTGACTCACCATCAATATAACTCATAACTGTACCTAATTTTGTTCCGTCTGATAAATAAACATTTCGGTTTGTAAATGTACCTCTCTCCGTTGTATCAGTAATTATGAAATCGAGTTCTGCATCGTCCATAATTAATCTTGTACACTTTTGTTTATGATCACATGCACCACCCTGAGTAAACTTACCAATTATTTTTCTGCCAAGATCCTTTGCAAGTTTCTCATTATTTTCTTTTCTGTATTTAGATACATTATTAATAAGTCCAGTAATTTCATCCTGGTCAAGATTAGGAAATTCTTTCCTGATATCTTTTCCTGCATCAAACTTATCTGGTTCTGGCAACCAAACTTGTTTCTGCACGTGGTATGATAAAATTGCTTCATATACTTTCAACAATATCAATGTTTTTACATCAATCATATATTGTAAAGAAAATATTGGAGCCCAACATTTTTCTGAAAAATGTCTTCCAAACCAAGCATAAACAATCGGATGGAGAATTTGTGTAAACTCGAATGAATCTATACATGCAAATCCAGTCAGGTCAAAATTTGGCAAAGGTCCATTTATCGCAACTCTGGTCATCTCGTGTGTTGGATGTCCAAATCTCTTAAAGTATTCAGAACACTCTCTGTACCCAAGAAAACTTCCAGGATAACACGCTACCATATCAACTGAGATATGTCGCTATAATCATATTTAGTATTCCATAATCCGCCGTGTCCGTATTCGATACAACTGTGTTGGACGTCGTCAAGAAATTCCAATCATGTCGGTTTCCATGAATTTTTCTCCTGAGCAAAGTGAGCAGCAACTGATGGAATTGTAAAACAGTTATTCAGTAATTGTTTGATAACATCATTATGATTCGTGTATTTCAATGCAAGATTTTTCATTTTCTTGTGGAGAAATTCTGCACGATAAATTTCTCTGCTAGGGCATACAAACTGATCATAATTTCCGTCATCGGAACTTTGAAACAGCCAAACAGATACAGGGTCACTCTTACTGATATTTCTGATAAAATCAAACATATAATCATCATAAAATTTAACTGTTCTGTCTTGTAGAAATATTGTCACCGCGGACATCCATGCTTGTGTGTTATGATCAATAATTTCTATTGGAGCTCCTCTTGATTCACATTTCCATTTGTATAAAATCTCTCTGGTTAACGTCTTTACTGTTATTGGAAATTTTAATTTCTTTCCCTGCTTAGCAACATCTTTGATAGACGCTCCGGTATCTTTAACTGTTTCTGCCCACTCATTTATTTTTTTATGTCTCAGATTAGTTAAACCTTTTCCACGCATTGCGTTTGTGAAGTGTTCTGTAACTCACTCAGCTACACAATTTATCCTTGACAGTTTCATTGGCGCGAGATCATCAGCGCCGGGTTTATCATTTAGTGGAAACAACACATGAACAACTGCAGTTACAGGATACGCTCGTTCATAATACAGTTCGTCAATACCAGTCAATATTCCTGGTTTGGAATTTTTATTCAATGTGATGATGCTACTTCCAACATGTACACGGACAGGGCCACATTTGTCACAGATAATCCAAGTGTCCTCGTCTGTCTGCACAATAAATTTTATTAGAATAAAATATCTTTGATTGTCGAGATAGTTAATAATTCTTCCTGCGCACAAATCATTCATTGCAGCATCGACAACATTTTTGATTCTGAATGTTGACCACACATGAGCCGCGCCATCATCACGAAATTCCTTCTTGGCTTCATGGATATGATCAGTTATATCTCTATTCGTTAAAGCCAGATCTTGCATCGAAAAACTAAATTTAGGTTTCGGCAGTTTGTCAAGATCGAATATGGCTCTAGAAGGCTTAATTGCTGATAATCTCTCAAACTCCTCCATATTATAATTAAGACAAATATATATTTAAATTGAAGTATAAGTATGTATATAATGATTCAAGCAAACAACAAATGCAGGTGGCTGATGATTGGTTATTCAACTCCTTGTAACAAAACATGCGTAAACAACTTCTGTGGATATCATATGCAAAGCATTCGGAGTAGGAGTCTAGGACCAAAACTGTGTTTACGGTGTGGTGATGGGCTTAGAGGAGAAACTCAGTTGTGTGTGCAATGTGGTGGTAAAAAATACTGAGAGCTAAAACGATATTATGATAAAAAAAAATAATACCTATGAATCTCCCATAAAAAACGCTGAAGACTATCTAGCTAGATTTTCAAAATAATGATTTAGACAATAATATTATTATACAAATGGAACAAAATGAAATTGTAACACATCCTATCATTAAAAATTACGAAGCATCTCAAGATGGTGTAATTAGGCACTGTCGATTTAAAAAAACAGTCGGGATTGTCATTAATACTGGTTATTATATGTTCAATGCCAGGGGAAATAAAATGCATTACTCACACAGATTCATGTACGAGTGTTATTATGGATTGATCAAAGATGGACTTGTGATTGATCATATTAATTTAGATCCAATGGACAACTCTTATTAAATTTTTATGAATTGTTACGCAGTCAGAATTTACAATTTGGAAATACTGGGAAATGTAAATTGTTTGCAAGGAGGGTTGTTAAATCTCTGAATATGGAGACTGGCGAAGAAATAATATTTCCATCAATGAATGCAGCTGCCAAATATTTTGATATTGTCCCACCTTCAGTTAAATGTGTCGCAGACAATATAACCAAATCGGCATTTTCCAAGAAATTCAGAAAAAAGATCATGTTTCAGTATAAACACATGAAAGAAGATAACTCTGTCAAGCAAAAGCTCTCTCTGATAGAGTAATTAAGCAGTCATGCGACATCTGTAGGTCATGCGACTTCTGTCTACAAAGGACATCCGGTAGATTTATTTTAGAAATTAAAATAAATCCACACTACAGTTTATTCAGCATTAGGTAACTTCTGAATCGTGTGTGAGATTTATTTTAGAGATTAAAATCCACACTACAGTTTACAATAATTGTGATTTTATTCAGCATACTGGTTGTACGTAAGTTGCCTGCTTATCTAGTATAGGTAACTTGATAATAATTTTTGAAATGTATATTTGTAACTCGAGTCTGGGGTGCACTGTTAAAGTGTTGAATTCTCGTACTCGAGGTCTTTAAGTTCTATTCTCGTGATTGACACATTGTCAGTGGTGTGGTATAATGCCAATTTTTCATAATAGTTGGGGTCCGTGACCCTTTTGCTCGAACTTCAAAAGAGAAAAATACACTCTCCCACCATGTCACCACAAGGTGGGTGCACTTTTGCACTCCCCAGGGTTGATTATGGTAGAGGAGGGTGTGCAGAAATCTGTTTAACATAGAGAAGGCCCCGTTTGTGTGTGTGTTGTCCTTCGAGATAAGATTATAGTTAAAATTATGTGTTGTGCTGTCCTTAGAGCTAAGTACTATAATTAAGATTATATGCTGTGCTGTCCTTAGAGCTAAGTTAATTAAGTTTATGTGTTGTGCTGTCCAACAGAATTAAGTTAGTTAAGATTGTCAAATATATGTGCCCTCTGAACTTGCTAGAATGTTGTTTGGCAATCTAGGAGTTCACATGGGGGTTGTGCCATACTTTATATGCTTTAAATATGCTTGGTATGATATAATGCTATAAATATGCTTGATATGATATAATGCTGTAAATATGCTACTATAGTTAAGATTATATGTTGTGCTGTCCTTTATATGCTGTAAATATGCTTGACATGATATAATACTGTAAATACATTCCTCAATGAGGAATACAAATATTTTTTTATTTTAAACAAATATTTATAATATAATGAATTCTGAAAATATTATTATTTCTGCAATTAAAAAATTACAACATGACAGTATAAAAATATTGGATGATCTTAATCATGAAAAAATTATGTGCGATTTTGAATCATTACAACATTGAAAATTAGGAAACAGAAAACATGCTGTAAATATTTAAGGTAAGGAAACATTATTAGGTCTTTAGGTCTGTTCTTGCAGTTGAAATAGATGAGTTATAACAGCTCTCTTGAATGAGATCACTGTGTCTTTGTGTCTAAGTTCAGTGGGTAATTCATTCCACGTTGCTATGCCCTGGTATGCAAAAGAACGTTGTCCGCATGATTTCATTTTCATAGTGGGAATAATGAGAATATGAGCATCAGAAGAGGAGTGTAAGTATCTTGCTGGTGTGTACACATGGGTGAGGTTGGATAGGTGTGTTGGACTGGAGCCCATCAGTGAAACGTAGCACAGAGAACAAATTTTGTGTCTAATTCTGGATCGCATGGATAGCCAGTGCAGGGTACAGAGCAGGGGGGAGGCGTGCTCTGATCGTGGTACTCTAAGGATGATCAGAGAAGCTGTGTTTTGAACTTTTTGAAGTTTCTGGAGTAGATATTGAGATGAACCAGACAGAATTGAGTTGTGATATTTGTAAACCAGTGTCAACATTTTGATCACGTCCCATAAACGACATTAAACGATGATATGCACGTGCTACATCATTTTGATCGAAATTTATATGGTTCTTAATTCCCATTTATCTGCAGCAAAACCTCAGAAACACAGAGTTTGTCAAATATCATTATACTACGTGTTTGATCATTTACTCATGCAGTATCATGAAGTGCAATGAATATATGTTGCGAATATATGTCACGGTGCAAACACACCTTGCTGTGATGCTATCTGCCACGTGAATAAACCATTAATTGTGCTTTAAACACTGACTGTATTCATCATTAACCATGATAATGCTGACTTACCGCCTTGATTCATAAAGGAGAGTAAATGTTCTTCTTCAGGTATCGTTGGAGTTATTACTGGCATCCATAATGAAAGTTTTGTTAGTATTACTTTACCGGCATCACCGAGAGGTTGCCATATTGCATCATCATCTGTGGCTTTTCGTACGAGTACAATTGTGTGTTTAGCTCCATAAATAACCTTTCTGATATTTCTGCAAAATCCAAAAATATGTGATAGTGGGATCGCACATGAAAATCTTCTATTTCTACCTTGCAACATTGCTTGACGTGCTGTAAATCCTAGATTAAAATTTGGATTATCACCATGAACCACAGGCCACAAATCAGTGACAGCGGTGTTGGCAAAGTTTCTTGGTTGTCTTATATTATACCTTCCGTATTCAGCATGGTCAGATGTGTCCCTGGTAAACATCATTGATGGACTGGCTGATCTTGAATAATCGTCGCTATATCTTGCAAGACCCAATATCGTTGTGGCAATGTCAACGTCCTTCTGAATTGATTCAATGGGCCTTCTGTCGATGATGTATCTATCACTATCGAACAACGCCATAGTGCCATTATTAACAAAACCAACTCTAACATCAGCTCCATATTCAGTATTATCTGTTTTTAAGATCTCACCCTCTACTTCAATAAATGCTTCAGTGGGTAAGAAATATCTGCTTGTATCCTGAACTTGTAATTCGATTCTTCCACGCTGATTTGGCTGTCGTGCATCATAAGAATAATACTGATAATCATGCACAGACTCATCTTTGAGTACTGGTGCATCCATGTCAAATGCGGGATCAGATATATGTTTGAACAGCTTTATTATTATCGTGTTCATCTAACACGAAGACTGCTTCCTGCTATTAAACTTGTGGTTATATTTTTTCCTTTTCTAATATGGGTATACTAGCCAACTCTGCTAGTTTTTGATTTGCAGCTTGATTTATTATTTACTAACATTTGCAGGCATATCCGTAGTGCTGGGTAATTGTACTGGCTGTGGTTTTCGTCGTAGTAATCGTGCTAATTTTTCTTTGATTGCCGAGAATGCTTTACCGGCAACATCGCCAACAGCACCAATGCTTTTATCACGAATAACATCATTAGCTTTCATGCCTAATTGTTTTGCAATCGGTATTGCCTTTGGAGCTAACCTTGCAAATAGACCCTGAACAACATCACCAAGTCCATTGCTGTAGAACGCTTTATAGTCGGTCCATGTTGAGCATTATGTATAATCATTTCATTATAGTTATTATATCTACTGTTTAATCACTGTGATAATCGTTGATAATTTCATCGATGAGTTCCCGGTAAACATTAATGTCCATGGTACCGCCTATAAATAATAGTTGACAAATTGACGCTATTTCATTGATGATCTCAGGAGAGTTATTACCAGCTTGTTTTCCACCGATTAAAATTTCTAGTCGATCAACATCAGCAAGAATGTTATACGGATATGGAGTAATAAGACCACTTCCCCTGGTACTTGTACCAATACCACTTCCAGTTGCGCTAGTAGAATCGTCACTCATTGTTTTTTGTTGTGATGGTTGTCCTCGTCGTCGTACTTGTTGTACTTGTTGTATTTGTTGTTCTACTAGTTGTCCTAGTTGTTGTTACAGTTTAGTTCTTCTTTTTCAGTGCGATGTGGACTGAATGGAGATTTTTCTTTTTGTAAAAGATATTCTTTCACTTCATTGTCAAACTTCAAATAAGTTGGATCGTCACCTCTGACCTGATCAACTCCGTAGTATATGCGATATATCCATTTGTTCCAGTCATCACAGCTTATATTACAGCCATGGTACTCTGGATTCAGAAATTTTTCTCTATTATTATAACTCTTCGCAGTACTCAATACTCACAGCTAAATGTTTTATGTTTCTGGCTTTCCTAATATCATTAACACTTTCTACGGTAAATTTATCAATAAGCATAACTCTTGTTCGTTTTGGTGTTTGATACTTTGTATCGCCTTCTTTTCAGCATGAGCTTGGTCAATATCTTCAAATACTTCTTGTACTTCTTCTTGTAATTGTGGCTGAGCTGCAGCTATCTCACCTGGAAGTTCTCGCAGAATTTTTTTTGTTTTCTTAGTTCGCTCTGCTATTTTTCCAGTTGCTTCAGTGGTTTTTTCCAACATGGGAAGAATACCTTTAGTAGTCCTTGTAATAGGTTTAAACAATTCTTCGGCGGCTCCTGCAAATCCTTCTTTGACATCTTGACATCCCTGTAGTTTTTGTTTAACAGAATCTCTCATGGGTAGATATTTTTTGATTGCCTCTAGTCGCTCTCGAGCTAACCTTGCCGCGCGAGCTTCACCAATCATTATTGATATAATAGTTATTTAATTACAGCAGCAGAGAGGGTGCAACCAAAAGTAGGTTTGCCTAAAAAGTAAACATGTTCTCTAATTGATGACAAAAACAAAGTAACCTTTTGGTTATGTTTAGAGTGTAGTTGACTACTGAGACCATGATTTTATTTTAATAATTACCAATCTAAACAAGTGGTCTGTTCACCCTCTCTGCTGCTGAAACTGGGCAGTAGTTTTTTAAATCATTATGGTTGAGTGTTGGTTTCTTCAGCAGAGGCTTTCCAATGGCAGTTTTGAAAAATGATGGGAATTCCCCGGATGAGACAGAGGTATTAATAACATCAGTTAGTGAAGGCAATATTGGATCTAAGCACTCAAGCAGCAGTGATGTCAGAATTGGATCAAGTTCACATGACTTTGGTGCACTCTTCATCACGATTGTACATACTAAATCCATAGAGACAGGTTCAAATGCTGCTAACAGTTGCCGCTGAAATTCTGTATCGCAACTGTATGGTGACAACGAGTCAACTGAAATTGTGTTGTCAAGCTTATCTCTGATGGTCTGTACTTTGTCATGGAAGAAATTTGCAAACAGGTCCGGAAGGTCGACTAGAGAGAAGGTAGCTGGAAGTGGTGTACATTTGTTCCTTGACATTAGCTTGTTAGTAATCTTGAATAGCTCTTTGCAGCTGGAACTTTCTGTGATCTTAGTACTGTAGCAGGCTGATTTCACTGCATGGACTATGTTTGTGACATTCTTCTTAGTAGCTTCATAGATTTGCTTATGAACAGTGAGTCTGTTGGAAAGCCAAAGCCTCTCAGCTTTACGGCGGTCTCTTCTAGCAGTATGAAGCTGGTCCCTAACACTGCTATACGACGAAGAACACTTTTAAATTGATACCCTGCACTTGGTTGCTGGGGCATGTTTGTTAAGCAATGAACGCAGGCAGTTATCGAGTTGTTCTGCTGTAGGAGGTAAGCTAGTTGTTAGGTTTGCTTGGATGTCATGCATTAGTTAGGTTCTGTTTATCACACGGAGGTTTCTCTTAGTAGCAAATAAAGGTGGTGGGTTAGGGACTTGTACATCAAGATGGCATATAATGCAGAGGTGATCGGGTGCAAGTTTATGGGACACCGGGGAGGACTGTAGAATATTATCATCAGGTCTATAAAGAATCCAGTCTAAAATGTGACCATGTTGATGGGTGGGTCGGCTGACTATTTGAGGTTGAAAACGTGAATGGAATCTAGGAGTTTGATGTGTATGGGTTTCCAGGACAGTCAAAGTGAAAGTTGAAATCTCCAAGAATAATCAGGTCGCCACCTATCGAATTTCCATACTCCAGGAGATTCAGAAACTGCTCCAAAAAGAGAGATTCAGTCAGCTTGTTTTTTCTACTTGGAGGAGGGCAGTAGAGGCAGAAAAAATGGACTGACCTTTGTTCCAGTGTGAGTGTGGTTTGGACTAGTTCAAATGATGTGTGGTAGAAATTGAATTTTGTAGTGTGGTTAAGACGGTTGATCATGGAATTCTTTGCAATGACAGCAATTCCAACTCTGCGAGAGTGGCGGGGGAATGACTTGATGGAGTATCCAGTGGGTGTTAGATCCGCGCATTTGGGTTCATCGCCTGATGTTTTTAGCCATGTTTCTGTCAGGAAAGAGACGTCGAAATTCTGATTGTTGATAAAATGAACTATTTCTGTGCACTTTTCCGGTGGTCCTACTGATTGGGCATTGAATAATGCGATGCGCAGTGGTATCTCTTGGATAGTTGACAAAAAGGTTGACGATTTAATAGGGATTTGAATTAGGTTATTTTAAATTTCTGTGCCAAAAAGGGCAAAAGGGAGATAACTGGAATTCTTCTTCCTGTTCTAAGCCAGCCAGCTTTGAAACAACGCTTCTTTTTTCGCTTCTGTTGACATTTAAGGAATCATGAATATAGTCCCAGGTCGTTTAGTCTAGTGCACAATGCAGTGTGGAGAGCCAAGGAGTGGTCATTTAAAGCAATTAATGAGGGTCCGTCAGCATAAACGGGTGGACTGGCGAGTATCACGTGATGGAGGTTTGTTCAACAACAGAGGAAGTTGTAGCAGTGGAGCAAGACAGCTGAGAAAAAGTCTAATTTTCCTCGTTTCCAAAACAAGAAGATGAAGAAACACATTCGAATAGAACAGCCAATGCATGATGAACACAATAACGCAGACGAAGACTGACAACAAGCACATATATCATGAAAAACGTCACAAAAATCTGTGACAGCTGCTTCAAGCCAGTTAAGCGATAGCAGCCATCTTGTGAATCACATAGTATAATATATTCACACCTTATAGGTGGAGATAGGTAGAGCTCTGCACCCTCAGTCCACATAGGATGCGTGATATTTGACTTAAAACTGTTATGCCTTGTTGGCAGAGTTAATGGCTTATCCCAACGGGGATCTAAAAAATTTCCTGTTCTGTCACTGACAATATCAATGACAGAGCCTTATTTATTACAGAGAGCATATGTGATTCCAACTATTTATTGGAATTGTCTCTCCTTCCAAGTGTATTAAGATACAGTCACTAATCAATGACATTAATCCATTATATTGAGAACTTTGATTCATTTATTTAATTTAATAATTCATTGGAATTATAGTGCTCAAACTATTCAGATTAATTGGAATAATAACTGTCATGGAAATACTGTGAATTCACTTAAAGACATTTGGATATTTAATAGCTGTCACAACATTACTGTGATTTCATTTAAAGACTATTTGGATTTATAGCTGTTACAAAATTACTGTGAATTCATTTAAAGACATTCTGGGATTACACAATAGTAACTTTTATTCTGTACAGTTGACACATCAGTACACTATAGGACACCATTCAGAATACCGCTGGAACTCATTCGGATTACTTGATACTTTGCACTTAATAGAACATTTAAGAATGTTTAGGATTTCATTCACCATGCTCTAAGTTATTTTTATTTTTCACTTTCTCTTTAGGGCAATAAATTATATTTTCAGTTATACAAAACTTGTTGGTTTTTGCTCTTTCTTGTTACCTAATTTAAGATGATACAGTACTAACACAGAAATTGGGTGGCTTCTTTCTGGATTTAATTGATTTGAATATTTCAAAGATTTTAGAATTTCAGAGATTTAAATATTTCAGAGAGATCAAAATTGTTTTGGAAATTTAAATTTTACCTTGGTCTGAAATTGTCTTAGTCCCTGGTATTTTAATTTAAAATATTTGGGAAATTTAAAGTGAGACCAACAAGCTTTCACCATGACATCTAAAGTAGAGAACTTTGTTTCAGAACCTACCCAGGAAGGGTTAGAGTCCTTAAAAATGGACAAATTGCTTGATGTTACCAGATGTCGATCTTTAGGAAACAGGAAGTGGATCAATATTTTCCTTATTCTGAGAGGGTTGCAGCAGGCATTAAATGGCCAAGACAGTTCTTGACTTTGTGATTATGGAGTGTACTTATTGGCTGAGCTCATATTTTACATTTCACTTTCAATACATCAAAGTGATAATTGTGATGTGGTTAAGGATTGTATCTTGAAGGCTTATGAGTTGGTGCCTGAGACATATCATCAGTTTTAAAAGCTGTAGAAAAGAAACTGGTCAGACTCATGTTGAGTTTGCATGTGAAAAAGCACAAGGTGTACTGCCAAGAAAGTTGATGAGGGTTATGATAACTTTAGACAACTCATCGATTGAAGAGTTCAAGACTTGCAGCCATAGTGATGTGAAGACCTAGTTTGATGGGAACAAAGTTGAAACTTCAGAGAATGCAGTTAGAATACCTGATGATTATTCCTTGACTCAGTAAGTTTGAGTTGTCAATAAATCTTCCTCTCAGCAGGTTTTTGTAAAAGAAAATCCATTTCAGTCTCATCCAGGTACTTCCGGATCTCAAACTGGCACAACTATTAAGAACGAAACTTCTGATAAGACTGATCAGAAATATTTATCCCTTCCTATGTGCACTTATTGTAAGAAGAAAGGGCATGTTATTTCTGATTGCTACAGGTTGAAATTTAGGCAACAGAATAAAGACAGCTGTTTCAAATATTTCTGTTTCTAAGAGGCCAAGGTCACGGTCATGCATTGAAAGAAAATACATTTGTTGGGTGTAGCAAACCCAAGTCTGGTTTTAGTATGAAGAAGTATATACCATTCACGTCAAAGGGTTCTTGATAACTTCTTGGTGATTATGCCAAGCCTATTCCTATTAAGATATTAGGTGACACGAGTTTCTCAGAGTCTTTGCCATTTTCTGAGAAGTCCTCATCTAGTGAAAGTGTTCTTATTCAGGGAGTAGAGTGTGGATTTATTAATGTTCCTCGACATTGTGTTAATCTGCCATCAGACTTAGTCTCAGGATACATAATCATAGGAGTGTTGACTTCTTTACCCCCTAAGGGTGTTACTATGTTACCAGCTACTGCTCTAGTTGGAGATAAGGTTGCAGTTATCGACTTGTTAACTAACATGCTTTGCATGGATCAAAGAGTTGATACTACTGAAATGAAATTCCTGGTTTATATCCAGCTTGTGCAGTTACTAAAGCTAAGGTAAAGAAAGCTCTTGAGAATGCTGTTGATAAGAATGTTATTCCTTCAGCTGACACATTTATGTAATGTAACATGAAAGGGTAATGTATTTGCAGGAGAAAATCTGCATCTGTTAACAGTATTTGAAACTGTGGCTCTAGCTGTAGGATTAAAAAATGTCCATCTTTGTTATTTTACTCAATTACAGTATAATTTAGGCTTCCAAGTTTATTTTTACTGAGATGCAATTTTTGCTGAGAGAACTATCTTCCTGTATTTTATTAATTTTACATTCAAATGAAAATGAACATTACTAATTCAATCAAGCATTAGCATATTTTGATGTTATTTCCTTTATTTTTAATTTCCATCCAAAATAAGTCTGGACAAGTAATGAATAGGTCATGGCAACCAGATTACACTTGGCCAACTGGGTCAATGATTTAAGAAATTAATGTTGAGCCCTTACCAGAAAAAAATTTGAAAGAATGTAAATTTATTTGTCTTGCCTGCAAGAGCATCATTGTGGTCTTATTACCACACAACCAAAGAAGAAAAAACAACTGATTTTGATTTTGGACACTTCTGCCTACCCTGTTGGTAGGGATATATCATTTTAAACCTATGTTCTCAAAGTGATAAATATCCATGTTAGGAAACTGAAACGACAGACACTTCATGGAACTTTCAGCATTTGTCCCCAAAACCTAACCACAATTCACCTTTGATTCATTATGCCCAAAGATACTTCATAAACACTAGTGACTCTAGTAAAAAGTTCAGATGTTGCTAATGTATCATGATCCACTGATGCCAGCTGAACTTGCAGCCCCAATGTCAGTCAAAAAAAATAAATAAATTTACTGATGAAAAAAAATTGCACATCACAAAGTTAAGGAATTATGTATCATCTTTTGAATTTATAATTTTTATGTATATCATTTGAGACTATGAAGTTATAATTTATATTGCTTAATTCAATAGTTAGTACTATCATAAAAGTACATTTATACTCCATAGTAAGAGTTCATTCAAGGCAAGGTTGGTCTAAGGTGAAATAAAAATACTGAAGCAGGTCAGATTAACATGTGAATATTGATTGTGGATCATGTGTACAAGCATGGAAAATGAAAGTACAATTGATATGACAGGCTAGCTCTAGCATTTGATTGGTTCAACAAGATTTAAAGGTCAGAAAGGGACTGTTCTGTTAATGCCAAGTCTGAGCTATGCTGAAATAATAACACTTAACTATCGAGAAATTTAATAAATAATTCTGAATCAGAGACAGTTTATCTGAATCAGAGATGTTTATCTGAAATACAAAAGGATGCTATATAATGAAGATGCACACACCAAATTTACTCTTTCAGGTATACATAGTGTTCGCAAGAGTCATTTTAGAGGAAAATAGTGGCTTACAATTTTATATTTGTTGCATATAGCAGAACAGAATAATCATGGATTTAAACAGTCAGTACCCAAGAATTATGTCATAAACATTCAAGGACTTAAATATCTAATTTCTATCAGACTATTATGAAACTTTCCAGGACATCAGTGATATTTTGTTAATTTAAATGCTTGTTTGGTTGCCTTGTCCTTTTAAACCCCTAGACATAAAAACAATCAATTATGAAGTATACTATCATCAAAATGACCATAAAAAAATTGTTGATACTTAAAATGTTCTTTATGAAGAGTCCACTTAACGATTCTACTTGTGGAGTAATGCACAATCAGCAAAATGCCTACCTTTCCATCCCAAGACTTTCCCCGTCCTTCACATAGCGAACATTCTGTGCTCTTGTGAACAATGTTATTGCTCTCCCTTTTTTGACTGACACTTCATCAGTAACAGCCTATAATTGAAAAATTTTATTTTTTGTAATTTCTTTTTCATTTAACTGTGTATATATTCATAATATTTCATGGCTAACTTTAAATCATATCTGAAAATCTATACTGCACCTGCGATTTATTTGTTTGCACTTTTAACACAATATTGGCTATATCATTCTAAGGATATAAGAGCTAAGTGCCTTTCTCATGGACACACCAAGACTGCTTACCCAGGCTGGCATACCAAGGACACACCAAGATCACTTACCCAGGCTGGCCTACCAAGGACACACCAAAGCAGCTTACCCAGGCTGGCCTATCAAGAACACACCAAGACAGCTTACCCAGGCTGGCTTGTCAAGGACACACCAAGGCAGCTTACCCAGGCTGGCTGGTCAAGGACACATCAATGCAGCTTACCCAGGCTGGCCTACCAAGGACACACCAAGGCAGATTACCAGACTGGCCTGAGGGATACTGAACCTATGATCCTTAGATTATTAGACTACACTAAGTGAATTGAGCTACAGTGATTCCCCACATCTGCTGCCAACTATGTGATGCACAGTAACTCTTCAAAATAAAGCTCTTGATGGGAACAAACACCAAGGCAGCTTACCCAGGCTGGCTAGTCAAGGACACACCAATGCAGCTTACCCAGGCTGGCCTACCAAGGACACATCAAGGCAGATTACCAGACTGGCCTGAGGGATACTGAACATATGACCCTTAGATTATTAATCTACACTTGGTGAATTGAGCTACAATGACTCCCCACATCTGGCTGCCAACTATGTGATGCACAAACCATCAGAGATAAGCTTGACAACACAATTTCAATTGACTTGTCGTCACCATACAGTTGCGATACAGAATTTCAGTGGCAACCATTAGAAGCATTTGAACCTGTCTCTATGGAATTAGGACGTACAATCGTGATGAAGAGTGCACCAAAGTCATGTGAACTTGATCCGATTCCGATATCACTGCTGCTTGAATGCTCAGATCCAATATTGCCTTCACTAACTGATGTTATTAATACCTCTCTCTTATCTGGGTAATTCCCATCATTTTTCAAAACTGCCATTGTAAAGCCTCTGCTGAAGAAACCAACACTCAACCATAACGATGTAAAGAACTACCTCCCAGTTTCTAATCTCCCATTCATGTCAAAAATCTTAGAAAAAGTTGTTCTATCCCAACTTGCATCTCATCTGAATTCAAACAGTCTTTTTAGCAATGTACAGTCTGCATATCGCCCTTGCCACAGTAGTGAAACTACTCTTCTGAAAGTACTTAATGATCTTCTCTCTGCTTTGGATAGCGGAAAGATTATTGACCTCACTCTCCTTGACTTGTCTGCAGCATTTGACACTATAGACCATGATATATTACTTCACCGTCTCCAGCATGTATTTGGCATTCACGATACAGCCTTACTATGGTTCAAGTCCTACTTGGTCAACAGGACACAAATTGTGTCCGCAAATGGAAAACACTCCAGCCCAGTTGATCTATGTTGTGGTGTTCCACAGGGGTCTGTTCTTGGACCTGTTCTCTTCATTACACTCAGCCACTCTCAAGTGTCATAGATCATCATCCAGTGTCTCACCAATTGTATGCTGATAACACCCAAATATACAAATCTAGCCACCCAAATGAAGTTGAAGCTACCATCCAAGGTGTAGAGAGGTGCATTTCCGATGTGAAATCATGGATGACATGTAACAAGCTGCAGATGAATGATGATAAATCTGAAGCCATTCTGATTACAACACAGACTTTCTCATTCGCATCCTTTACCTCAGACAATAAAAATCAGCAACACCAACATTAAATTCACACAGTCAGTACGAAACATAGGTGTTACTTTTGACAGTACTCTCTCATTGCACCAACATGTCATAAACATATGCAAGGCTGAATATCTTGAGCTGAGATGCATCAGCTCCATTCGCAAGTATCTTTCACTTGATGCCACTAATACACTTGTGTGTTCCTTAGTACTTTCAAGACTGGACTATTGTAACTCAATTCTGTCTGGTTCGTTTCAATATCCACTCCAGAAACTTCAAAAAGTTCAAAACACAGCTTCTCGGATCATCCTTAGAGTACCACGATCAGAGCACGCCTCCCTCCTGCTCTGTACCTTACACTGGCTGTCCATTCGATCCAGAATTAAACACAAAATTTGTTCTCTGTGCTACGTTTCGATGATGGGCTACAGTCCAACATACCTATCTGACCTCACCCATGTGTACACACCAGCAAGATACTTACGCTCCTCTTCTGACACTCGTATTCTCAATATTCTCACTATGAAAATGAAATCATACGGACAACGTTCTTTTGCATACCAGTGCCCATCAACATGGAATGAATTGCCCACTGAACTTCGACACAAAGACACAGTGATCTCATTCAAGAGCGCTCTTAAAACTCGCCTATGTCAACTGCAAGAACAGACTTAAAGACCTAATAATGTTTCCTTGCCTTAAATATTGACAGTATGTTCTGTTTTCTAATTTTGTGGTGTTTGTTTTTATTTTTGTAATCATATCGTTATATGTTTTTTAAGTGTTGTCAAATGTTGTAAAGCGCTTAGAGCTTCTAAAGATTAGATGCTACACAAAGTCGTCATTATTATTATTATTAATATTATGGGAACCATTAAATTAAACATATACTGTGTTATATGCAAAGTCACCTAATACTGGGGACATTTTACATGTTATTACAATTACATAATGTCATAGATTGATAACAATACAAATTTATCTGCCTTGCTATACTGAGATGCCTTACAGACAACCAACGAATATGACTTGCAAATACTTTAATATGAAAACTTCATCAGCACAAGATCTCAATGTTGAAGTTAATGCCGTTTCCACTCAATCAAAGTACTGGCAATACTGACAGAATGGAGGATTGTTGTTGTTATGGGCTTAATGCCATTTTTCAGCAAATGATAGGCTATACATTGTGGCTAGTATATTTTGTGGAGGAAGAACTCAGAAGAACCCCAGGAAGAACCATCCATCCACAATAAACTACTGGCAAGTTTTCTAACATACTCAAATTGGCTCAGCCCGAGACTCCAACCCACACGGACAGAGGTGAGATGTCACTGATCTGTAAATGTGAGCATTGTATATCATTTGGCCACCTTGGGCCCCAATTTATGGTATAACTAAAAACATAAATAATAATCTGAACACATTCCATGATAAGATGGATACAAAGCTACTGATCAAAATATTTACATAATTCCTGATGAGGTAGATACAAACATCCTGGCCAGATAGACATATAGCTCCTGATCAGATAGATAAATAGTTCTTGACCAGATATATGCTTATATTACAATTCACTCTAATAAAAATGTGAACTCGACAGAAAGTTTAGAAAATTTCTCAATAGTGATATTTCTGTTATCTGTGGTCAAATAACTGGTCAATAATACTATTTAAAATTCACCCTGCTCCATTAACATACCTGAAATTTTAGAGGATAAAGTATCCACTTGATATTCATTTTAGCTGAATTTTTCTGATTTATAAGGTTGTGAATGCACTGTCATGAGGTACCAATTGTTTAGTGGGTCTTTATGGATGCCATGAAAATTTAATTTGATTTACAAGACTGTGAGTGCATTGTCATGAGGTACAACATACATTTTTGTTCCTAATTGGCAGAGAAAATGTGTTTAATAAGGCATACCAAGCAAATGTGTTTACTAAGGCATACCAAGCAAATGTGTTTAATAAGGCATATCAAGCAAATGTTTTTTTCCTCACTCAGAGCAAACATAAATGTGATTTTATACTTATATGCTTTCCAAATATTTTACACTATACAGTTTGAGTGGAATTAAAACCAAACTGGAAAAATAATTACCAATTCCAGTGTATGATACAAATTATGGACTGAATCTCTGTATTGAACACTATTATCAATCAAATAAAATTAAATCAGTATGTAATCAATTCAAAGACTCAAAGAACAAAGCCTTCTCATATCCACAAACTAATAATACATATCAAGGAAAAATGTAAATTTTCAGAAAAATATGATTTACAACTGCTACCCACTAAAAATAATGAAATCAGCTCTTTGTACAAGATGTTTTTTATGAGCCTTTAGTGGGGAAAAAATACACATACAACACAACTGGAATGTAAAATGTGCAACTAACCTTTTTAATTTCTCCACTCTCTTCAACAGTACTGTCCCGTTTCTTCCTCCCTGTGTGTAGAGAACAAGAAACTTAAGACATAACAGCCTGATAAACAGGAGCTAGAAAAGCATAGTAACTCACTGTCCTTTGTGTAGCCCACCTTTGTAAGTTTGCAGACTGCAGGACACATATTGGTTCCAATAAGGTTGCTAAAACAGTAATAAAACCTTTATATGATGGCCACTAGTATAAAATGGCCAAATAGTTTGGTCAGAACAGATTCCAGTTTAGTAAATTTTACTCTAGTAATAATCTCTTCAGTTATTTCATGCCTTGATTTAAATCTTTTACAACTAAACACCATTTGCTTCCAGTCTGGCCAAAAGTAAAATGGATGAAGCTCTTGTATGGTCTAATGAAATTGTGATGTATCTAGTTCTGTCATACTGAATGTGTGGTGCATCTAGTTCTGTTATACTGAAATTATGGTGTATCTAGTTCTGTCATACTGAAATCATGGTCTATCTAGTTCTGTCATACTGAAATTGTGGTGTATCTAGTTCTTTGTCATAGTAAATATGTGGCATATCAAGTTCTTTGTCATAGTGAAATTGTGGTGTATCTAGTTCTGTCATATTGAAATTGTGGCATATCAAGTTCTTTGTCACGGTGAAATTGTGGTGCATCTAATTCTCTGTCATAGTGAAATTGTGGTGTATCTAGTTCTCTGTCATACTGAAATTGTGGCATATCAAGTTCTTTGTCACGGTGAAATTGTGGTGTATCTAGTTCTGTCATAATGAAATCGTGGTGTATCTAGTTCTGTCGTACTGAAATGGTGGTGTATCCAGTTCTGTCATAGTGAAATTGTGGTGTATCTAGTTCTGTCATAGTGAAATTGTGGTGTATCTAGTTCTCTGTCATAGTGAAATTGTGGTGTACCTATTTCTGTCATACTGAAATTGTGGTGTACCTATTTCTGTCATACTGAAATTGTGGTGTACCTATTTCTGTCATAATGAAATTGTGGTGTATCTAATTCTGTCATCCTGAAATTGTGGTGTATCTAGTTCTCTGTCATAGTGAAATTGTGGTGTAGCTAGTTCTCTGTCATACTGAAATTGTGGTGTGTAGTTCTTTGTCATACTGTAATTATTTTGCCTAAATAATAGCATTTATGACCTGGAACTTTCTATCTAAGAAATAAATCATATATGATTAGCAATCTCAGTTTTCATTACTTCTGTACATCTAAACCTTTAGTTAAATTACAGACAGCTATTTTTCCACAACAAACTGTTCATTTATAATAAAAAATATCACACTCAATAGAAGGTGATTTATAACCTTAATTTACTCCCGATACATGTATATACAATTTGCACACAAAGAAAGTCTTCATTGTCAATTTAGTTTTTTACTTAAAATTAACAAATATCATGTGCAGACTTGATGCATGTTTTTGCAAAGTTAAAACAGTAAGTTTAAACATTTCATTCTTCCACAAGTTTTAAACAAGACCTGGTTCTTCTGACTGACCACAACACTGAATTGTTCTTTTTGTTTCTTAAATTCAAACACAAATATGAGTTAATAAATATTTGTCAAAACACTCTTTCTATGATAGACAATTTCAAAAATGGACAGACACAACTATTGGAAAAATCTATGGGAACATTTTACATATTTTCATGAATTATTTTAATCAAATCAAGAAATATGTCACCTGACTGAATCTGGATGAATGCTAATATATTATAGCTTAACAATTTCATTTGCTGAGTTACCTAACTACACAGAAACAGAGGCATATTAAATCAGGGTTTTCCTCCACAGATGGCAGATGATGCAAGTTCCAACTTTATTCTTTTATTCCAGGTACTTTTGAATTTTTATACAATCTTCTACTATAATTATATATATTTAAGTATGAAACTTAACCAACAACCTCAAGGAATAACCTGCCTTCTGAAAATAATGTATATATATATATATATATATATATATATATATATATATATATATATATATATATATATATATATATATATGTATAAGTTTAGTACAAACATATGTTGCCATCTTGTAGATATAAAAGTTGATAACTACTTCCAAAATACCCAACAAATGTAGACCAGTACCAAACAGATAACAATTATAGAGGTGAAAATGCCATTGGCTTCAAAATTATCCAGAGCTTAAAATAATTTCTTTGGAAAATAAAGTATAATGCTAAGTTTTAATGATAGTCCTGGAACTGTCAGTCTAAATGCATTTTACCTGCATGCTTCTTCAAGAAACCTTTCTTCTTTATCCTTGTGATCTCCGATGATTCCTGTTCCTGCACATAAATATACAGAATATATTTTGTATATCATAATAGCAGCTATTTTTGGAGCTCCTAAAATTTAGTAATTTTGTCCAAAGAAGAATATTTTTTTTATTTTATATTTGAGCAACCAGCAAAAGGAAATTCTAATATGCAAAGTTACAAATTATGACTTGATCTGTTATATTAGTCGCTAGTTCTGAAATGTCTTACATATCTGACCTGTCAGGTGCAGTCTGTCTGACCTGTTAGGTCTTTGTTGACTTCAGGGTGAGGTGGGGACCAGTGGTATACTAATTAAAACACTAAAGTCATATTGTAATCTACTGTTTATATCCAGAATACACACTAGTTCCGTCCACCTCTCCAAATTCTACACTAATGTTTATCTACATTGTTTCTCACTATAATTGTCCACTCAGAATATCTATATATCACTCCATTATGTATATTAGGTATCCTTTCTCTTAACTCCCCATCTTGTATATCTCTGTCTGATTCTTATTTCCAACTACATCTTATCTCTGCTGTACCTATCTCTTTCTCTGCCCTCTTTCTGCTTTCTGCCCCTCACTAAACTTTGTATACACATATATACGAATATCATAATCCTACACCCTTTCCCCACATACTGAATATGATTGGCTAACCATTACTAGATGAATGACAGCTCTCTTCCCCCAGATCATACCATAACTAAATGGTGCTGAAACAGCAGGAATATGACCCAGTTATCCATATATGGCATCATGCAGACCTGTTTACCCAGAATTAATAAACCTCCAGAAACCCAAAAACTTGACTTGCTATTGATATGTTCTCACACTCAGATTTCATTAGTTTCTATGATGCTGACCTAGTTACCCAGATTTATCATTGCTTCTCTCACATCTATCTCTGAAATTCCCATACTCATACACCCAACATATTACTATTTAGAAACCTGATATTGGTACTGCTATATATTTTAATTTTTCCCACACTAAATATCCCTTTAGTCATACATACTAAGAATCCCTTCAGTCATACATACATACATACATCCTAAGAATCCCTTTGGTCTTATGCACTAAGAATCCCTTTGGTCATACATATTAAGAATCCCATTGGTCATATGTACTAAGAATCCCTTTGGTCATACATACTAAGAATCCCTTTGGTCATACATAATAATAATAATCCCTTTGGTCAGACCTACTAAGAACCCCTTTGGTCATACATACTAAGAATCCCTTTGGTCATATGTACTAAGAATCGCTTTGGTCATACATACTAAGAATCCCTTTGGTCATATGTACTAAAAGTCCCTTTGGTCATACATAATAAGAAACCCTTTGGTCATACACACAAAGAAACCCTTTGGTCATACACACTAAGAAACCTTTTGGCCATACATACTAAGAAACCCTTTGGTCATACACACTAAGAAACCCTTTGGTCATACATACTAAGAATCACTTTGGTCATACATACCAAGAATCCCTTTGGTCATACATACTAAGAATCCCTTTGGTCATATGTACTAAAAGTCCCTTTGGTCACACATAATAAGAAACCCTTTGGTCATACACACTAAGAAACCCTTTGGTCATACACACTAAGAAACCCTTTGGTCATACACACTAAGAAACCCTTTGGTCATCCACACTAAGAATCCCTTTGGTCATCCACACTAAGAAACCCTTTGGCCATACATACTAAGAAACCCTTTGGTCATGCATACTAAGAATCCGTTTGGTCATGCATACTAAGAATCCGTTTGGTCATACACACTAAGAATCCCTTTGGTCATACACACTAAGAAATCCTTTGGTCATACACACTAAGAAATCCTTTGGTCATACATACTAAGAAACCCTTTGGTCATACATACTAAGAAACCCTTTGGTCATACACACTAAGAATCCCTTTGGTCATACACACTAAGAAACCCTTTGGTCATACAGACTAAGAAACCCTTTGGCCATATATACTAAGAATCTCTTTGGTCATACACACTAAGAATCTCTTTGGTCATACACACTAAGAATCTCTTTGGTCATACACACTAAGAATCCCTTTGGTCATACATACCAAGAATCTCTTTGGTCATACATACCAAGAAACCCTTTGGTCATACATACCAAGAATCCCTTTGGTCATACATACTAAGAATCTCTTTGGTCATACATACATGCTTTGTGGAACATTTGTTTAATTGGGTATTGGCTGAACAACAATACTTCTAATTCCTATGAGGATGTTTACTGCCCATCTTTCTAAGTGCTCATTTTCTACTTGTATGCCTACATTTGTATTTGAAACAATGAATGTCTTTATGGACTCACTAACCTAAAATAGTTTATCTCTTTGACACAGGTCACAACACTGCAAAAGCATCTCAACCTCTCTTTATCAATCATCTATTGGAATTCCAGATTTTAGCTGTGTAAGATGGTGTATGTTTAAGGGAGGTTAAATATTTGTTGGAAAATGACTCTTTTAAAAGTTAAATACTTGCTTTGTTTCAGAAGCGGCTGTTTCAAGGATGTGACAATTCAGCAAGAAAGAAAACATTTAATTTAAAATCTGAAAATTATTTTTTTTTCTATTATATAGCAAATTGGGCTATTAAAATTAAAAGTTTGCTTACCCAACAGTTCTTTTAAATTTAACAGGCAAGTTAGGTGCAGGGATTTTTTTATACTGTGATGCCAAACTTGCATTGCCTGAACTGATTTGATCAAATGAACGGATTGTAACAAAAATCAATCATCCTTTTTATATCAAATGAGGCATCATAACAAAATGCAATCATTCTTTTTCATATAAAATGAAAGCATCATTGAACAAGCAATCTTTCTCTTTTCTATCAATGATGGAATCATCCTGGTGCTCAGGGATGGTAAATCAGCCTTCTTGTATTTCAAGTTGAGTAGGACAACTATCTAGTGAACTGTCTTATATGGATTGTATGACATAATGAATTCACAAGCTGAATAATAATTGTCAGAGATAAATACAAAATATTTTTCTGGAGTTATTGCTGTGTATGTATATATAAAAGATCATGCAAGGCATAATTTCAATATCTATCATCTTGAGAGTAAATTTAAAAAAAACATTGCCTGGTTAAAATTCTCCTTATCGACAGGCCATTCAGGAAGACATAAATTCTGGTGACGTATACATGTCTCCTGAACACTTGTCAATATATGCAGCAGAAGACTTTTTTACCATTATAGAAAATGAATCAACACATTATAGAGTTATGTATCAAAACCAAACAATTATTATTTGGTGAGATTTTGATGCCTATACCTGCAAAGAACCTAATTTTATTATACATGATTCAAAGAACCTAATTTTATTACATATGATACAAAGAACCTAATTTTATTACACATGATACAAAGAACCTAATTTTATTACACAGGATAGCAATAATATCACTGACAGGAGTCTGGCCTATGTCAAGGATTTAGATTCCAGGGACAAGGACAGAAAGAAGCTTAATCACTGTGGTGAGAATATACGGAAGTTTTGTCTGGAATGAGGATTGCAAATGTGGGGATGATAAAGGTATTGGCAACTATACATGTATGCAAAATAACAGTGCCACAACCATACAGCACTTACTTTTAGATTAAGCATTATTTGCATGCATAACTCCATCAATATCAGTAATGGGATTCAATCAAACATTAACATTTCACTTGGGCCTAGCTGATCCTTGCAACAGACAATAATGAAACTATTTCTCCAAAACAGAGATACATATTGAATGAAGCAAAGAGAAATATATTTGTACAAATTGTCAGCACTTCACCATCAGAAAAATCTTATACTATACTCACAATGATAGAGCACAATCAACGTGATACTGCTTTAAATTCTTTGAGAGTATTTGTGAATCAGCACAGACACTGAAGGAAATCAAAATGATATCAATAACAGAAGTTATTGGGTTTCAGTCAACAACAACCATGGCATGAAGCAGATGGCAAAACAGCAAAACATCACACACTGACATACTTAGAAACTACAAAAATAATAACATGACAGATAGCTTGGCTTTACACAAGCATGATACAAATATGTACAAAAACATAACCAAGACATAGCCAATATCATGGTTCCTATTTTAGCATCTATTTTAAGTAAACTACTTGATCTTGGATACTTCCCAAAGTGCTGGAGAATAACTGTTACTGCATCCGTTCACACAAAAAAAATATAAACATGCCTGATAATTATAGAGGCTTTTCAACGGTCTTAAGTGAAATATTTACCTCATTTTAAATAAAAGAATAGCAGACTGGGTCAAAGAAAATGATATTCAAGGTGAAGAACAAGCTAGTTTTAGAAGCTGGTATTCCACTGTAGATAATATATTTACCTTTAGCACATTGATGTAAATTTCTGAGAAAATAAAGCGGTAGGTTTTGAGCTTTATTTGCTGATTATGAAAAAACATCTGACCATAATGAGGGGTGTGTGTGTGTGTGTGTGTGTGTATGTGTATGTGTGTGTGATTTTTAATGTAGCTTTAACAATATTTCAGTCATATCGCTATGATGTCTGCAGTGTGGCAGTTTATGGTGATGTCTAGTACTGAGACATCATGCTGAAGACATGTGGCATGATGTCCCAACTGATCTCATTATCCTGACACGAGGCTGACCGGTCCTAACACTAACCTCTTAATGCTAAGCACCTAGCAAAGCAGCTGTTAGTTCCATTTTTCCAAGTCTTTAATATGACTCAGTTGGGGTTCAAGGCGGATATTCTAAACACTAGACCACCGGAGCGGTTATAATTCGAGGTTATTTATCATAAATTAGAAGTGAAAATAATAGCAGTAAAATGCTTACAATACAAAAAGCCATATATGCAAATGTGAAAGCTTGTGTGAAAACACCAAATGGCTTGACATTTGACTGCCTGGTTGGGGTAAGGCAAGGTTGTATTTTATCACCTATTTATCTTCCTTATTTCTAAACGATTTGAAGATGTACATTTCTTGCCAGAATAACTGTGTAACATTAGAATTTTGCTATGTTATTTGCACTGTTATCAGCAGATGACTTGGCTGCGTTTGACTAAACTACCATTCATCTTCAAAGCATTGTAAGTAAATTAAAAGAATGTTGAACATCTGGAAACTAAAGATAAACCTGGAAAAGATTAAATATTTTACCTTTCAGAAAGGGAGATTTCTGGGAGGATATGAAAGCTGGTATTTGGGTGATGGCCTGATTGAGATGGCAACTTATTATAAATATCTTGGTTGTGCATTCTCTTCTAAAATCTCATGGTATATGTGTCAAAAATTATAGCAGAGCAAGCATTAGAAGCACTTTATAGTTTGAAGACAAGACTTACTAGTTTTGGTAAACTGTCTACAAAAACTTTATTCCAAATATTTGATACTAAAATAGCACCAATTTTGAATTATGGGTCATGAGTTTGGGGTTTGACAAAGCAAATGAACTTAAGCTGTTTATACATCACTTTGTAAATTAATTGACATTACAAAACACATCACTTTGTAAATTAATTATTGACATTCCAAATGAGATAATCTATAATAAGTTAAGCAGAATGCCAATGCCAAGATAGAGCAGAATTTTTAAGTACTGGTTCAAATTATTACATAGATAATAGATTCCCACAATAAAGCTTTAACCTGCAATTGACATAAAGTGAATGCTGTGATTACTGAGTAAATAAAAATAGTAATGTAATGTTTTTGATACTGAATGGGAGAAGTTTGGCTTAATCAAGGGGTGGGTTATGAGAAATTCTTTTTTCTTATATTTAAACAGCATGGCAAAGAAATTTTTTCCATAAGAACTAAATGAAGAATTAAATTCAATGGATAGATTATGATTCTATAATAATATCAGTAACAGTTCTGGTTGTCAACACTGGATTGTTTAAATTCTTCACACAGTGTTTGTTTACTATGTATGTTCAGAAATGCAACCTTTCCTATAATGGTAAATATAGGTAAATTTAAAAATATCCACTATGCTGAAATGCTGTGCCCCATTAGTACTGATGCAGAAGAGGAGTTTTATTTTGCTGTTAAATGTGCCATGTATGATAATTTGAGAAAGGCCTATTTACCTTTATGTCTTCACTGCAAAACAAATTACGTGAAGTTTTATAACTGTATGAAAAGAATCAATAATATTTATCTAGAAAAATCTATACAAGTTACAGCATCTGTATGTTAATCCTAGAATTGTTATTTCATGACAGTACCATATTTTTTTCATAAATGTATGTGATCTGGGCCAGTGGCCTACTATATGCTACAAGAATAAAGATATAATAATTTTAATGGAAATCAATCATTCCTTTTCATTTACATGAGGGCAACATAACAAAAATCATTCATTTTCATATCAAATGAGGATGTCATAACAAAATGTAATAATTTACTGCAACATGATTTCAAAATTAATTTGATGTACTGACACACTGTTTAAGTACCATCTATAAAAACAAACAATATAAACAACAAAGTGTTGAATACAAACTTATATAAACTGAAAATACCTATGGTCATAAAGGATAAACAAATTTTTTTTTAAACTAGTGGAATTTGGACAGAATTGAGTTTTATGGATTTTATCAATAATGTGAATCTGCTATTTTTTCTTAGGACATCAATTTTCATAGACATTTTTCTTAGGGCATCAATTTTCATAGACATTTTTCTTAGGGCATCAATTTTCATAGACATTTTTCTTAGGACATAAATTTTCATAGACATTTTTCTTAGGACATCAATTTTCATAGACATTTTTCTTAGGGCATCAATTTTCATAGACAGCAAACCATGAATTTTAAAATCCCAATGAACAATTTCACTTTTGTGAAAACAACAAGCACTCTTTGCAAATCCCAATGAACAATTACTCTTTTGTAAAAAGAACAGGGTTTCTAAAAACCCAATAAACAATTACACTTTTGTGAAAACAACAGGAACTTTTCCCAAATTTCAATGAGCAATTAAACTTTTGTGAAAACAAAAGAAACCCTTTCCAAATCGATGAACTTGAGTACAAGTACCACCTAAAATGTTATATTTTGCAAACCCACTGAAATTGATACCCAAAGTACAGTGAAAGCCCACTATAAGAGCTTTGTTATAACATTAACTCAAATTAACTACAGTTATGGTATGACTCAAAATTTTAGATAAAGTCATTAATTGCTTCAAGTATTACAAAACATTTGTGCTAAAATAAACAATAACTTGATTTAATAATTTGGAAAGATATGTTATACTCTCAAAATAAATTATCACTGCTTCTTGCTTATTTTTGAAAGATGTTATGTGTTTAAAAAGCTTACAAGACAAGAATTCTTTATTTGAGACTGCATAGTCCATACATTTAAATAAAAAATAAACATAAAACTACTTTAAAAATAAAAGACCACAGATATCTTGTGTACAATTATACAGTCACATTTACAGCAACAGACTGTGTCAAACAATGTTAGCAATGAAATTATGTAACACATTTAAAGAGTAATTTGTTTCATCCACTTATATTATCAGAATTTCAACAAATGTCATACAGTATTTTATCTACAAATGGCTTCATGTAAGTCATTTGACTCATCAAGGCAAAAAACAGTGAGTCAAAATCCAAACCTATGAGCCCTATTCAAGACGATGTTCAGACTTCAATAGTTTTTAAAAATAATTATATATTGTTTAAATATACAACAAAAATGTTAGTTATATAATGTGACTAAAACCAATAAGGCAGTTCCCTTGCCAGAAGCATCTGAACATTCTATATTTGTTAAAAATCATGTTGATGGTTTCATGTCATCAGAAATAATCTGAGCTCATATGACAAGCTGTATATTGTTGGATATGTCAGTGCTTTCATCTGCCATTGCTGTCACAAATGACAAATTTTGCAGGTCACATTTAAGACTATCCTCAACAATGTTTGATAGGCTCTCCAGTACCTCTGAACAGGTAGTAGCCAAGTCATACTTTACGGCGGAATTCTTCAAAGTGCCAATGGCAAGAATTTCTTCAGCTGTTAAATCGTGTATTAAATTAAGAAGAGATTTGTATTTCAAAAAAGGGATGTCTTCTACACTCAGCCAATGGACACACTTAAGTAGCACTTTCACTGCTATGTCTTGTTTGTAAAACTACATTAAAATCTGCCTGGTGTTGTGGACCTTCAATCAGCAGTTTGTGTTCTGGTAACCAAGCATGCCTTGCCAGTGTACTGTTCTGAAAGTTATTTTTTTTGCACATTTGGTCATGGAGATCTTTTTTAGCCTCTGTACATATATGGCAAAACATAAAGGTGTTTTCACTGCCACATTCTTCACTCGACTTAACTTCTTTTTGAAAACGTAGCCAGCTGTATGTTTTCAACTATTGCTGCACAAAATTTTGTGTTTTCTCGTATGAGTAACCGGTACCTCATCTTTAGATGATGAAGGCTCCACTGGTACTATAAGAATGCTATTATCGACGGCTGGTTGTACAAATGTGGTCCAAATGATAATTTCGTTTGTTTCGGATCTATTTAAATTTTTTTGCCTTGGACGCCATTTTCAGTCTAATGCTGACAGTATCTTGGAACAACACAAGGCATACAATTGAGCCAATGGAAATTGTTGCTTCGTTGTGTGACAAGGATGCGCATAAAATAATAGTTTCTCGTGAGAATCACTTCAAAATCACGTGTTTATTTTCCGCCTCTTTCTTGTGTGTGGTGATCATATGGTTCTAACATCCTGTTGCTACAAATGTGACAGTTACACGTTACTTAAGATCAGCTCCAGGCTCCACACTCACTTGTAACCCTTTGTTTTATGATAACATCAGCATAAGAAGCTTATGTGCCCGTGTTTTCCCTGTTTGGGAGAGTTGTAATCTAGTCAATAAAGTAGTTACAGCAAACCTTTATTCTGTGTTAATCTGCAAAACATAACTTTGGGGTGCATCAATTTAAATACCGTCAACGACTTTTATGCATCAAATCGGAAAAGTCTGCATATTTGATGCATGACACATGGGTAGAAAAACACTGGTCATAGTTCCACAGAGATTTCAAGATACAATTCTTACTGTTAGATACTCTTGTCAACAGTTAGAAAACATACTTTCTCATTACTTCTTCAAAACTGAATATTCTAGTTTACAAACATGTTAGAAGCACTGTTCAAGCTTGGAAGGTTTAATAGAAAACAATTATTATAACCAATAACTAGTTTTCTTTTCTTACATTCAATAAAGCTTGTCCACAGAGGAGCGTAATACAATGTACAGCAATATGATTTGAATTATCTAAGTTTGCTATTCAAGGAACAATTGCTAAATTTACAAAGAAGCATATTTGTTCAAGTACACAAAAATCTGTAATGACTTGTTATATCTTCATCATCTGACAGACTGGATTTTGAAATATGACCCAAAAATGTCAAAACTGTTGACATATGTAAGAGCATGGCCATTAAGATGTACAGAGGGAAGAGATGGTAATTTGAAAAATGTTGAATGAAAAACCATGCATACTGATTTTTGTGTATTAGAGATTATTTCATTCTCAAATGTGCACTGTTAACATATCTTTAATAATTTCCTTATACCTGCGATAGAAGAACCTATCAATGACATATCATCAGCAAAACTAAAATTGTTAAGAAATGACATATTTGGTGTCAAATGTAACCCCATGTGACACTGACCCAGTTCATGATTTAACTGGTCTATGCATATACTCAAAAACAAAGGTGATAGAACACCTCCCTGCCTCAACCCATTGGTTGCATGAAGCACTGGATACTAAGCTTCCCCAACAACTATGCAGACATGTATTTGAGTATCAAGCAACTTTTAAAGAGTGTCCAATGACTGACTCTAGCGTTGTAACAATATACTGTTATTGTTATGGCAATAGATACCGCAATACGATTTTCTGTACCGTGATTTTTTCACTGTCTTGATTTCGTCCAACGAATCCCTGTGTACAACACAATTTTTCCAATTTAATTCCAAAACCATATTTTCTTTTCTTCGTACGAGATTGCAAGAGAATGTAAAAACAAGACGCACAGTACCATTATTCATGCAAAATTTAACTGCATGGTGGCAAGTCAATACATGGGAATATTTTTCCAGTTATAAATAATAATTTATAAAATTAAATTTGCCTCAGATATTTATGTCCTGTTCGTAATGACATTAACTGAACAACAGTGAATAGTGTGTGTTCATAAATATAACAATTCCTCTAAAATAATTTATTTTGTATCCAGTTTCCAGAATGTACATACAACAAAGCCTCCAACATCTGCTGTTATGATTGATATTTTAGCTTCAAAGAATAAAAAGAGAGCAAAACATTTATACAAATAGTGGCCGCATCTGATGTTTTTCATGTGAAATACATGGTCAGTCAGATCAATGTGCTTATGTTACATTAATTTCCTTTTCTTGTCTCCAAATGTCAGTTGACAGGCATGTTCACCTGAACTTTCATTTTCAGATATTTATTTTTTTTTTAAATGGATTTTGAAACTATTCCCCGCCAAGAAAAGCAAAAGGTGGGAATTTTAAAACACAGACAGACTAGAAATGGCAGTGAGATTTTTATTTGCTGATAATTTGACTGTTTTCAGGTGTTTGTAGACTTGTTTCATTTTATGTTCATCTGACTACCATAAAAGTCTTACAAGGTAACATCACTTATGGATGTTGTATATTTCAAGTAGTAAATGTTACAGTAATTATTTTATTGCTTTCATTAAGTATTTCTGCATTGCAATACATTATATTGGTGTAAGGGGTGCTCATGGAGGGGTAGTACCTATGGTGGGGGTAGCAGTCATACTCCTTTGGGGGTAGCTAGTCCATCTTTGGTCCCCACTTGGCGCTCAGCTCTCACCTGTGGCTCCAAGAAGCTGTAGCATGCGCAGCAGCCACACCACGGGCAATGGCTTCGACTGGCTGGCTAAACCAGGTTGAGGATAACCAATGGTTCTCAAACCCTCAGTAAGTTAGGGCTTGTCACCCATAGCATGTGAAGAGTGGACCCAGCGGACTGCGTGGAGGAACCACCAGCTGGTCAACGGGCAGGAAGGCGGACCCAGCAAAGTGACGTGGAGTGCTAAGAGCACAGCAGACACTCAGGATGCCTTGGTCATCCACTGCATCCAGTCTCCATTCCAGCCATCTTGACTATGTCTTGCCACTGGACTAAGTGAGGCCTGGACAAGAGAGTGAGGCTGACGCAGCGCAACTCTCCCTCACTTTAATTCAATTCGCACACAAGTCATTTATGTCATCACCCATGCCCAAGTCCTGCGGCAGTGGGCGAGCTGCAATGCGGCAGGTTTGGATGCACTGGCAGCCGTAGTGGTGGACCTGCATGCAGGTGGTTCAGGCCATAGGGTCGTCTTCCACTGACCTGAAGCAGAAATGGATTTCGGCAGCCGTCTGAGCGACTAAGCAGACTTCTTCAGGATAGTGCTGCTTACCTCCGTAGCCTGAGGAATGGGCTAGAAAAGGTGCCCTAAAAAAAACCTGCTTCAATACCTGACCAGCTTATCGCGTCTGGGGGGGGAATCCCATTCTTGCGGTCGAAACACAAAGAAAATACAAAAGGTTTCCCTCACTCTTGGTGCATGGAACATACGCACTCTATTGTATTGTGCAGAGGCTGACAAACCAGAGAGAAGAACTGCCCTGACTGCAAGAGAACTTGCTCGCTACAAGGTAGAGATAGCAGTCCTGAGTGAAACTCGTTTGGCCGATGAGGGCCAGTTGACTGAAGTCGGAGCTAGCTACACCTTTTCTGGAGTTGGTTTCGCTGTCCAGTCGAGTCTGGTGAATAAGCTCTCCAGCTTACCAAAGGGAATTAATTGCCGGCTAATAATGCTGAAGCTACCCTTACCTGGAAAAAAGCAAGCCACACTCATTAGTATTTATGCACCAACCATGATCAACTCGGAGGAAGCCCAAGACAAGTTCTATCAGGATCTGGAAGCTCTGATTGCTTCAGTACCAAAGTTAGACAAGCTGATCATTCTTGGTGATTTCAACGCCAGAGTTGGCACGGACCACATCTCGTGGAAGGGAGTTATTGGTAGATATGGCATTGGCAACTGCAACAGCAGTGGACATCTGCTCTTGAGGATGTGTGCAACATATGATCTACTGATCACAAACACTGTCTTCTGTCTACCCAACCGTAACAAAACAACTTGGATGCACCCACAGTCTAAGCATTGGCATCTGATCGACTACATCTTAGTCCGTAGGAGTGACAGGCAGGATGTCCATGTGACCAAGGCCGTGTGTGGTGCTGACTGCTGGATGGATCACAGGCTGCTGATATCCAAGATGAATCTTAGAATTCAACCTCCCAGACGTCCACTGGGAATTAAGGTCCCAAAGCGCCTCAACATCTTAAGGCTGAAAGTCGGCAACACAGAGCAAGCTCTGTCTAAAGCCCTGACAAGTCAGCTGGAAACCACAGACTTTGATACCAACGATGTAGGGCAATGCTGGGTGGCCTTCAAACAGCTGGTGAACTCTACTGCATCTGAAACCCTTGGCATTACTGCACAAAAGCACCAAGTGACGAGAACTGTGATGAAATACAGTCCCTGCTAGATGAGAAGCATCGTCTCCATCGTGCATACAGCATCGACCCCAATTCTGCTGCAAAGAAAGATGCCTTCAGCAGAGTCCACCAAGCTGTGCAGAAGAAACTGAGCGAGATGCAGGACACATGGCTGAGCCGAAAAGCTGATGATATTCAGGCCTTTGCCGACAGACACGACATGAAGAATTTCTATAGTGCTCTTCATGATGTTTATGGCCCAGTAACATCAGGCACAGCCCCACTCTTGAAATCTGATGGCAGCACTCATAACCAAGGAGAAAATACTGGATCGATGGATGGAACACTTTGATGGTGTCCTCAACAGACCTGCTTCCATCAACGATGAAGCGATCAACTGTCTACCCCAGGTGGAGATCAACGAGAGATTGGCTGACCCTCCAACACTGCTGGGAACTCATGAGGCCATTGAGCTCCTGTCTAGTGGGAAAGCTCCAGGAGCAGACTCCATCCCGGCTGAGATCTACAAGTCTGGTTGGCCTAAGCTAGTGGAAAGATTAACAGAGATGTTTTGTGGGATGTGGAAGCAGAAATACATACCCCAGGAATTCAAAGATGCATCCATCATCCAAATTTACAAATGCAAAGGAAATCGCCAATCCTTCGACAACCATAGAGGAATCTCTCTACTCTGCATTGTAGGCATGGTCCTCGCCAGGCTACTGCTGAACAGACTCAAAGAGCACCTTGATCATGACCTACTGCCAGAAAGTCAGTGTGGCTTCAGAAAGGAGAGAGGCACCATCAACATGATCTTTGCTGCCAGGAAGATGCAAGAAAAGTGTCAGGAACAAAATGTCTAGCTATACACCACCTTCATGGACCTGACCAAGGCATTTGACACTGTCAGCCGGGAAGGCCTTTGGAAGATCATGTCCAATTTTGGATGTCCAGAAGTGTTCATTGAAATGGTGAAGCAATTTCATGATGGCATGATTGCCAGAGTCCAGGACCAGGGTAACTATTCCAAACCCTTTGCCGTTACGAATGGTGTGAAATAAGGATGCATCTTATCTCCCACTCTCTTCAGCCTCATGTTCTCTGCCATGCTGATGGATGCTTTCCGGAACAGTGATGTGGGAGTCAGTCTCTGATACTGTCAGGATGGGAAGTTGTTCAACCTGTGGAGGCTTCAAGCCAAAACCAAAGTTCAAGTTGAGAACATTTGCGACTTCCTGTTTGCAGATGACTGTGCCCTCAACACCAGCACAGAGGCAGGCATGCAACAGAGCATGGACCTCTTTTCCACAGCGTGCACCAACTTCACTCACCATCTCCACCAGCAAGACCGAGGTTCTGCATCAGCCAGCTCCTGGAATAGATTACCTGGAACTATCCATCACTGTCAATGGCCAAAAGCTCAAAAATGTGGACAGGTTCACATACCTCAGCTGTACCCTCTCACAAGCAGTCCACATAGACAACAAGGTCAACACCAGGATTGCCAAAGCCAGCATAGCATTTGGCAGACTCCACTCAAATGTCTCGGATAGGAGAGGTATCAAGCTTGCCACCAAACTCAAGTCTATGCAGCGGTTGTTCTCCCCACCCTCTTCTATGCTTGCAAGACATGGACTTTGTATAGCCACCATGTTAAAAAACTGAACCACTTCCACCTGAGCTCCCTGAGAAAACTGCTGAAATCAGATGGCAGGACAAGGTACCGAACACAGAGGTGCTCACTCAGGCCGGCATGACAAGCATCCACACCATGCTGTGCAATGGGATGGCCATGTTGTCCGCATGCCGGAAGAATGCCTACCCAAGAAGGTGTTCTATGGATAGCTACAGCAAGGCAGAGATCTCACGGTGGTCAAAAGAAGAGGTACAAGGACACCCTCAAGACCTCGCTGAACAACTTTGGCATTGACCCTGACAGCTGGGAGAGTGTTGCTGCTGATCGATCTGCTTGGTGCAGTCAAGCCAATGCCAGTGCGGCAGCCTCTGAACAGAAAAGACTGGTGGATGCATCTGAAAAATGTGCTCTGCACAAATCCAGGAACACCAGTTCCACAACTCTCAGTCAGCAACCTGTACATCCATGTCCCCACTGCAAAAGACGCTTTCGAGCCCGGACTGGACTGATCAGCCATCTCCGGATCCACCCCCAGCGAATTTGATGACATTAAATGGTTCTCATCGACACCGATGGATGAACATCACATTATATTACAATATGGGTTTGGTATATCAGAATATATTGCAATACAGTTTTGGGTGTATCAAATGCCTTACTAAAACACATGCAAACACAGGGCCGCCATTTTCTACAGAATATCACTGTAGTATAATAAATTCAAATAGTTTTGAAATAATTGTCATAAGAGCAATAGGCTAATAATTATTTGTGTCCATCAGGTTACCAATTTTACTCTTCAGTAGCGGGATAATTGTAACTTATGTGAAATCATCTGGGACAACGTTAAATACAAGCACACAGTTAAATAAAATCATCCAAAGGATATTAAGTCTACTAATTGAAAATTTAAAATGTTCCACATATAAAACAATCTGATCCTTGACATTTACCCTTTTGTTGGTTATCTATGGCACATTGGATCTCAGATAATGTGATTAGATCAATAAGACTAAAAGCGGTCTTGAATGCTGAAAGGACATATTCCTTATTCAAATAATTATTAACACTATTGGGGAAGGCTTCAAAATGATTTTTCCACATGTTTTGATTTGGCCATGCATCCCATCAGTGCAGATTGGTGCAGTTTAACTTGCTTCCTGAATTCACATTGTCTAAATTTTTCAAATTTTTTGGCAAGCATGTCTGCTCTGTTTTAATTTTTCCTTCTTACATAATCTAAGAGCATACTTACATTGAGCTCTAGTTTGGCATATTTAGTTAGTGAGAGGTCCATGATGAGGTTTACTGTTATCATTCTACATAAGGTAGGCATTTTGTGCAAAGTCATGCAGCTCTTTGATACTGTCATTCCAGCCTGGTATTACCCATTGGCCAAGTTTTGGCATTTACTAGCTAAGGTTTTACCAGAGTTGGACAAAGTTTTTACCATATAAGTGTATAATCCATTAATCTGTTTCATATGCAACTCGTTACCACTGCTATGATCATTAAAGACTGCAACACAATATGGGATCTCCATCTTGTTTAATAAGAATGCAAATGTTTGAGTATAACTCAGTTTTTGTCAGCAGTGAGTTCTGACCAACTGATGCTGTATTTCAAATTTAAAAGTTCACTAGGGCAAGAATCAAATTCAGGAAGTAGATCAGCAGTGATAATCATTAAAGTAGGAAAATGGTTGGACCCTACTAGGCTGTGAATTATTCTCATATTGCTTATATTGGAATGAGCATTATCTGAAGAGACACAACGAACCAAGAAACAGTACTGTGCACGTCACTGAGGTAAGTAAAATTTGTTGTGTGGCCTACTATAAGTCTTAAGACTGATATGATAAAACCATATCCATCACAAAATAAGTGAAGTTCATCTCTGAAGGGAGTGAATTTGAGCGTACTAGCATTCCATTCTCCAAGTACATAAGCATTTGGAGTATCAGCATTTTCTATAATAGAATTAATATTGCCTAAATAATCAACAAATTCCCCAAAATGTTCAACGAGATCACAAGGTAAAAAGACATTTACAAAAAGCAAAGAGGAATCTCATCTTAACAACAATGCCTATTAGTCTGGGATCATCAAGGTGTTGTACTTCTATAATACTTGCAAGAGATCTAACGGTATAATACCCTGACATCCCCATAAGGTCTCCCTGTGTGAATGTTGTTAAAGATTCAACCAGTGATACCTTCTGTTCCATAAAACTCCTCATGTACAAATGAGTCTAACTCACTGTTGAATATCCACAATTCTTAAAGAAAAAAATGTCAGAAATATCGCAAAACATTCTTATATTTTGTATATTTCTAGTTAAAGAACAACAGCTATAGAAAGATAATCGTTAATATAATTAATATTGAACCATCAAAAATAAAGTCATTCAGTATTCATTGTGTTTGTCTTCAATGCATCCTGTATAAAGACATTGCTCAATACAGTACAAACAACAGCCAACAGATGTTTTTTCAGTCATGTGTAAACACAACCATTCAATGTGGAGTGTAAAAAAGAAGTTGCTCATCTGAATTTATAAATCAATTAATTTAACTATCTACAGAGAAAACAACAGACCACCAATGCCTGGTCAATCAACCCTCATACACACCTGTTCAAACAAGTTAATTGCCTGAATTGTCAGAAGCAATTTTGACAATTGCCAATATATCTACCCACCCACCCCTTTCTTCTTATCTTTTTAATTTTCTAGTTAGATAACAGCCTCAAAGGTACTTGTCGATGTAATGCTAACACTGATTGGAACTGAGCCATTTATGTTGTAGGGCTGAAAGAATTTGATATTCTAATTTAGCTACTGTATGAGAATGATCCAGTTGTTTTTAAGGAACTCAGTCTTTACACATGAAATCAAATGGTTTACTCCCAAACTGAGTTCAAGTTATCACAAGTACATTGTGAGGTTAATACCCTTGATCTTCTGTATGAATTTCAGTTGAAGTATTTTTTAAGCCTAAATACATGTTTCTTTTAGAAACTCTCTGATTTATGTATTTTATTGTTATTATGAAATCTCGCCCTTTGGACATGTTCAGCAGATAGGAATGCTTAAGAAAGTACAGTGTTTCATAAGTCAGTGTTATTGTATTAGAAAAGAAATTAAGTATCTGCATTCTATTTATGCTTCAGTAGCCAATTTTCTTATACATTTATATGTATGTACCAATGAATGATTTCTGCCCAGAAATTTTAAATATGTAATCAATGTTTTATGAACATGTCATTTAATATGCATTCATACCTACATAGAAGTCTACAGCCTTATGCTCACCCTCTCAAGCCTTGCATAGCTAAGAGGATGCACTTGTAATATTTTCTTCTGTTAACTAAGCTGATTGGATACTGCATTATACAGTACACAACATGATGGACCCCAATCATCATTTTATAGTAGTTTCAATGTATTTGACTATTGGTCAATATTACTTCAATCAGGTCCATACAATATGTTATAATATGACACTTACTGGAAAGAAGATAAGGTAGTAGACTGAGGGAAATGGCTTGGTGAGGGAAGTGACAATGATCAGATGATAAGTGTAGTAAACTTCTAATGCGATCAAATATTTTTAGAACCATATTTGTCTTGAGTGATGAGTCAGCTGATATGAAGTATAACAAACCTGAGAAGGTGGGTCAAAAGCATAAAGATTGCCTCGAACATGTTGAATAATCTCATGTGCTCCAAACTGAGGTTCTTCAACTCCCTCTTCCTCAACCTCAGGGGATATAACAAATCTATCTCCACTCCCACTTTTAGACCTCAATGGCTTGGATACTATTCTATCTCTTTTTGAAATTAAGACTTTTTGTTTCTCCTCATTTTCAAAATCTGAATCTGAATCTGTTGCATTATTCAATTTCTTCAGTTGCCTGTCATAAAGCATTGTGATTTGCTCATCTACATCATCTACATCGGAACCTGTTGCAGCTGGATTTTCTTCAGCTGGAATAATATGTTCTGAACTGCTTTGTAAATCTATATCAGCAAATTCTTTCTCAAATTTAGAAACTGTGTAAGTTGTACCAAAACCAGACACAGGCATTGCAAAAGTTGCATTCATCTTTCCAGTCCTTCTAAATTGTTCGACATCTAAACCCTTTTTTTCCCCATCTGAATCTTCTCTCAGTCTCTTATGTTTTCTAGGTTGTTTTGTATTCAAAGTGTTTTCATTTCCATCTAAATCAACCATCCAAGCTTTCTTTACATGTTTTGCCTCAACATTTTCAATATTTGTATGAACAGATTTTTGCAAGGGATTTTTGGCTACAAGAGTACTGTCTCTTCTTTGCTCATTATTCTCATGTACAATGAAAGTATCAACAAAATCTTCCTCCTCTTCTTCATCGTCTATCTGTTCCACTTTTTTCACAGCAGTTTTGGAGGTTCCATCCATCAGATGAAGTGAATTAAATTTGTCTAGGGCATTCTTAATGGACTGTCTCTCGACTTCTTCTTCTCTTTCATGTGCTTCCATCATGACATTTTGAAATGAGGACTTTCTTGCTATATGTCCTTGAGATCCTTTTCTTGTTTGTTGTTCACTTGCTTCCTCTGCATCTGGCACTGGTAATTTGCTGACATCATCTCTACTTTTTCTCTAAAAAAAACATGTAAATTATACTAAGTATCATAATCAACTTTATCTCTTGATTTGAATGAAAAAACAATAACCTCGATGTTTTCAATTCTCAATATGCATGAGGAAAGAAACTTAAAGACCTGATTTATACAGCTCGCTATACATGCAGCTACTCTTCAACACTGAAAAATGATTTTGTTTCTTTTGGCCCCAGAAACTAATGTTGACTTAATTAACAAATGATGAAAATAATAGTTTACATGCATTTACAAAAAATGAAGAATCAAATCAGCTGGTATTCAACTTGTTTTCTGAATTTTTGTCAATCAAAAACACAATGATGGCACAGAAGTAATGCGCTATGGTAAAACTCACAAAAATTTTAGTGCACAAAATTACTGGAAAAAACACTTCAATTTTATCTACTAAAATTCAATCTTCTTTAATTTAAAAAGTCATATCTGTTAGAAATTCTATCATTAAAATACTTGCTCTTTTTTCAGGTGGAAAAACAGCAAATTGCATTAAAAATATGAAACTAGGTAGTATAGATGCCATACATTCGGAATGTATCTTTGTCAGGGAAGAAGTCTTATAATGTACAATATACAATACTGTATAAGTATTTTGGGGTAATAAATGTTTTATTAGTCCTACAATGTAAGATGCCCCCCCCCCCCAATATTTGTGTCTTTTGGGTCACCAAACATAAATATCAGGGGAGGTGTCGTACATTGTAGGACTAATGTTTTATATGTACATGAGAAAGCACGAGTAGTTTGTGTGCAATTGATGATTTATTGCTTAATGTTTTTAAATTACCTATAAATTATATAAAATGTAATATTGATTTGCAGGGAAAACAAAAAGAAAGAAGGAAGGAGTATGTGTGATTTAGATTTAAATGTAACTTTAACAGCATTTTGGTTATATTGCTATAATGTATGCATTGTGGCAATTCATTCTATCATCACATTCATAAGTCCACAGCGAACAGAGCAGGGAGCAAGTACTACTATTAACAATGGAGCTAGCGACGGAAATGATTCCTGCCCAGGCGTTAAATGCACTGAGAGGCCTCGGATTCACAGTAGCTACCGGCTGGAGCTTAAGGGCACTGGGAAAAAGAACCACCCTGCTCTTAATATGGGAGAAGAAAGAAAATGCAGTACAAGAACGGGCCAGAAATCAAAAAGGAGGGAATTTGCAGAAACAGGGGAGCAAAATATGCAGACCCAGTTATCTCGCAATTCCACCAAGACCCAAGGAGAAGATAAAAACCAGCAGCCGACTGAGTCAACTATAACAACTACTGGGGCCCAGCTTAAGGTTTCAATTGCCCAGGCTGAGCCAGACCACATTCTGGCACACACAGAACAACAACAGCAACAAAAAGAGATATTTGCCAGCATTGCCACTCGATCTCCTACAAGTAGGTCACCACCAGTGTGTACTACATCCACTCCTACTAGAATGCAGCAGGTTAGCAACGCTAAAGTATTCCAAGATATACAGTTGCTTCTAAATTCAATACAAGTACCGAGTACTACCGTCACAGAGGAAAAGAAATCTGGTGACGAGAAAAAAGAGGCAACAAAAGGGATACAAAAGCAAGTTGGAGAGAAGGATAGCGACCTAGATATTTTGAGGCTTAATGCTCAAGGAATAAATGAGACCGCAGTGGACCCCAAAAAGCAGGAGATTTCATAAAGGCAGTCTCTTATGTGGCATGGAGATCCCTCAGGATCAAGAAACCCTGGCCTCAACAATGGCATTTAGGTAGACACACCCTCCACAAATGCTATAATGAAGCGTTCGAACAACACCATATGTTGACCCTAACAGACACCGCTGAGTTCCTAACAGAACTACATGGGTTTGAGGCATTCCCGACTCGGCGGTGCAAAGAAACTCGGACGGCAGCGGAGATACATGCAGAAGAAACCAGCCAACATACCTTCAAGCCTGCTGCATCAAACAACCCATTTTAGGACTACTAACCAAATTACCTCTTACCAAGGGATTCCAATTTGGCTTGAATCCCAATTCGATCAAACAACTACACTGATCTTATCCTGTGTTTCCCATTCAAAATTACAATCTCATAACCTAAAAAAAATTTTCATTGTCACTTAGACACTTTAATATTGAAAAATTAGGAATATTTTAATTATGTACACTATAGTACTAGATATTTTTGGATTGTCAGGTAATAGAAAAAATTTTATTTACTATTTCTGCATGATTCTAATTACAAATATTGGCAATAGGGATACCCAATAATTATACAAATGGGTTAAATTTGACTTGAGTAGGTCTTGGTGTTTCAGGCACACTTTGGTCGGCATTTGGCGCCCCCTCCAGGTCCCTCTCCCCCTTCACCCCGGACCAAGTGTGTGGACCAAATCCCACTCATCAGTTACCAGGTGCCCCGATGTGACATCATTATAGTCGTGACCAATCACGACTGATGTCTCATTCTGCCTTGGTTGACACCTGGTTACACAGTAAAACACAAACTGAAAATTCAGATTTTAAACTTGAGTGTGTGTTGGGTCCATTCCCACTCAAGAAAGGCTTTCATTCAGGTCATTTGGGATTTAATTGTCCCACAACCTGATGGCTAAAGTAAACAGCACTTTTTGCGTGCATTAACACCTGGGGGATGTGGCTTGTATTCTTTCCCCCAGGATCAATTAAATATCCTCCTTTGCAGGAATAAACCAGTCGCACTTGACCGAACGGGCGAAAGTGACTTTAATTTAAGATAACTAACTAAACAAAATTGTGTCAATTAATACTTATGTCTAGCACTGAGGCATCATGCCACAGACATGTAGTATCATGTCCCACCCAGTCACATTGTTCTGGCACCAGGTCGATCAGTCCTAACACTAACCTCTTAATGCTGAACACCAAGCAAGGCAGTTGCTATTACCATTTTTATGGCTTTGGTATGACTCAGCCAGGGTTTGAACCCATGACCTTCAACATCCAAGACAGATACTCTAACCAATTAGGCCACCGTAGTGGTAAAAGAAAACAGAAATGTTAAAACATAAATATAAGCAAGAGATTCAAGATGGCCTGATATTATTAATCTGGGTTGCATAACAGTTGACCATTTCACCAAGCAAGCTGAATGTAATATTGTAAAACACGATCTATTTGTACTATCTCCTAAATCATATACATATAATGCCATTTGACTACAGTCTGATAAAAAGTATACATATCATGCCATTTGACTACAGTCTGATAAAAAGTATACATATCATGCCATTTGACTACAGTCTGATAAAAAGTATACATATCATGCCATTTGACTACAGTCTGATAAAAAGTCTTAGCAATCAATAAGCAGCCTCTTGATTAAAGTCATCTTAAGTCTGTGATGATATAAACCTATTTATTGAGTTTTATTGAAATTTGATGAGAAGTGTTGTCCCTAGATACACTGGGGTAACTAACACAGTCAATCAGCACAAATCACCTCATCATTATTCATCAATCTCTCCCTCATGACTAAACATCCAAAATCTCAGTGACATAATGCTATGTACTATGTTTGATTAAAATCTGGTCTGAAATTCAGTCTCTTGAGTGGTAAGAGGCTCAGTCAATTGGAAGCAAACTCACTTCATTAATATGCATACATCTAACTCTTAATCAAACTCAAAGCATAAGTTAATGATGTACAATTATTTACCAAGTTGGATAAATAAATCATAAAATTAGAGTTGCCAAAATGTGGACAAATCCAGCTAATAAGATGAAGTTCACCATATTAACGTGCACGGATCTTGCTCATAACTGTCGTCACCTTATTAATATGCATGAATCTCGGTCATACTTACAGACATTGTATTAATATACATGAATCTCGGTCATGCTTACAGACATCATATTAATATACATGAATCTCGGTTATAATTACAGACATTGTATTAATATACATGAATCTCAGTCATAATTACAGACATCGTATTAATATACATGAATCTCAGTCATAATTACAGACATTGTATTAATATACATGGATCATGCACATAACTGTAGTCACCTTATTAATATGCATGGATCTCAGTCATAACTGTAGTCTTTTGAGACCTTGATGATTTCAGTCCAAATACTTGCCAGTGCTCAGTTGCTGGATTTTGAAAAATATATATCTGTCTTCGTTTATCTTGTAATTGAAATTGTCTAACCATGTTGTATGTGTGCTTGGGGATCATCAAAATTGGACAAGACAGTCTAATAGTGATGATCCATTTTTAAAAATAAAACTATCAATAAGCAGTTCAACTTCAGGCTTCACCACTGGTATAAAAGTTTCCTTATTCTTGAATAAACAGCCTCTGTTAAAAAGTCCCAATGCCCCTGGACTCTTTGTATGTGTGTAAGTGCGCTCTCAGCTGTACACATACGCATAATATATATATAGATTCTTCTTATGCATGAACTCCATAATGATGTACATTTAAAACATTTTGACATTTTTCACACCAGAAGTATGGCCGATTTTCCTGTTTAATTGTTCATTCTAACATTAACATAAAAGTGGTGTATGTCTTTTCAAGGTTTAGTTCTATGTTTACATGTATACAAGACAAATGTTACCATCATCAGCTTGAAATTCAACGCCATATGACCTTGTTATCTGAAGTACAAGGGTCCAGGTATACGAACTTCATAATGAGAAATGTTATGGTGTATATCCGGATATTTATAATGGATCATCCTTAATTTGCATTTCATGTAATATAAAATTTAATAACTTGGGGAAATAAATGCAATAATATGATACAATTTTTACAATTATTAATGAAATCTACAGCCCTTACCTGATTATATTAACTACCGAATAATACAGGAGTATAAGGGGTACCAATTTTTCTAAGTAAAATAGGTTTCTTCAAAAATACTTATCCAGTTATAATACCTTAGAAGAACTACCACTACCTTCCAAATCCAGCCCTCCCAGATATTACTTTTAGCTAAAGGGAGCTAAATGTTGTCTGCCAACCCATGTGGCAGTTGGGCAGAGTGACCTCCCTTTACCTATAAGACTTGATGGCAATGAGTAAGGATATTTCAGTTATGAATGGAGCGGTAGGCATGCTCCCTATGGATGTAACTGCAGGGAGGCTGGGAGGGTGTATGTGCATTACGATTGGGTAAGTATTTTTGCAGAAACATATTTTACAAAGAAAAATTAGTTTCTTCTTCGAATGCATTCCTCAATCATAACACCTCAGGAGAATAGGTAAGAGGTAGAGGGAGGTATATCCCCTAACCCCAAAAAACCGAAAAAAAATCCAGTCCCCTAAGGTAAGAGAGACAGCTTCTAGGTAACCCGACTGGAGGGGACTCCATCTGTTGGGGTGCGGCTTCAAAAGGGAAAAAATCCCCACTCCTGCAAATCCAGTGGAAGTCATGAAGCCACATCTTTAAGAAGCTGTTGATCGACCTGGAAGTGTGACCTGTTGAGCTGTGGAGATAGGTCCTACCAGATCAAATTGGGCCTTTTGGGATGACAGACCTTGGAGATAAAAGCTAGAGAATGTGGACTCCGATCTCCATCCCACAGCCAGAATGATGTTGATTAGAGAACAGTTTTGTTTGAATGCTAGGATGGTGGCAACTGCCCTAACCTCCAGAACCAAGATGCCTAAAAAGTTCATTTAAGCCGGGGTTATTTCCCTGTATACTGAGCAAATAACCCACTTGATCCTGGATGAGATAGTCTGAGCTGATATATTATCTTGTCCTGACTTAAGAGGTAGAAAAAGGCGTGATCTCCATTGACACACTAGCACTGTTCGATTAATGTACCACTTCAAAGATCTGACTGGGTCTTGTAAGTGGCCTTCAGTTGATGTGTCCAGGTGAGACAGAGGTTTCATAACAAAAGTCTGGTTACCCATAGAAGGGAGACAGTTCTTTGTGATGAATGAGGAAGCAGTCATGAGTAAGACTGACCCAACTTGTCGGAACTGCATGTAATTGGGGTCTGTGAACAGAGCTTTGTGTTTCACTAATTCTGCCTGCTGTCGCTAAGGCCATGAGGAAGCAGGTCTTGTAGAAAAGGTGTGCTAGAGATGCCCATGCAACTGGTTCAAAGGGGGTCTTGTTCAGCCAGGTTAACAGCCAAGACAGGTTACCACTGGGACAGACGGTTAACGTTTTAGGCCATGTATGCTCGTGTTTGTAAGTAGATTGGAAAAGTCCTTGTTTTGTCCAATATCTTCATGCCCATGATGACAAAAGGCATCTGCTATTGTGGAGTGTAGCCTTTGATTGTACTTGGATTTAATTTTCCTTCTTCGAAGAACAGAGGAAGAAATTACCTATCTGTGTTATTGATGCCTGGAGAAGTAAAAAAATCTTCAGTTGCACATCATTGGGTGAAAATGTGCATTTGCCTTCATAAGCTTTTAGAGTGGAGGGTCGTTGCACCTGAGCAATCCTCTCCACAACTGGTTGCAAGTACTGTTTAAGTCTGAGGGCCTGTTTGATATGATCCAGACGTGCAGGTTTATTAGCTTCGGGCAGGGATGTACAACTGCTGTCGTGGTTGTTTGAGTAGATGAAGGAAGAGCCAAATCTTTCGCAGGGTTTCTGATGCAAGATTGATGGCGTTGTTGATCCATGACTTCTCCCATTGGAGTGGTGCAATGAGGATGAGGTGACAGGCTGATTCCTTTGCTTTCCATATCACTCTCGGAATCAGCAATATTGGAGGGTAGAAACAAAAATAAAATAAAAAAAGAATTTTAAAACTAACACACATGCAATTTAATTACATATTCGTAACACTTTCCCCCATAAAGAAAAAGAAAGATTTATGTAATAAAGCTTTCTTTTTACCATATGTAAATTATACATGGGGTAAAATAAAATTACATAAGAAAACTCTTATGAATTATTAAATGTACATAAAATAATAGTTCTATACACGGGAAAGTGCATCTGCAATCAAATTGTCTTTTCCTTTGATGTGCCCGATGTTAAGATTATATTCTTGCAAAAACAAACTCCACCCAAATAATCTTTGATTTTTATTTTTCATCTTGTCAATGAAAGTAAGGGGGTTGTGATCACTATACACAACAACTGGAGAAGGAGCTGAGCTAATGTAAACTTCAAAATGCTGTAATGCCAATATTAAAGCCAAACATTCCTTCTCGATTGTTAAGTAATTTCTTCGGTGTTTATTTAATTTCTTAGAGAAATAGCACACTGGGTGATCAAAACCATTTCTATCTTCTCGAGTCAATACTGCTCCAACCCCAACATCACTTGCATCAACAGATAATTTAAAAGATTGATTGAAATTTGGAGCTGTGAGAACCGGTGCACTCTTGAGTATGGCTTTTAGTCTATCAAAAGCCTCCTGACATTTTTCAGTCCAAAGAAACTTGTTTTTCTTACTTAACAAGTTTGTCAGTGGTTCAGCAATATTAGAAAAATTGGAACAAAACTTTCAATAGTATCCTGCCACACCCAAAAATCGCATCAGTTGCTTTTTACTGACAGGCACAGGGAAATCAGAGATAGCCTTGACCTTAGCATCTATAGGTTTAACTTGACCATGTTCCACAATATGTCCTAGAAATGTCACACAAGCACAGCAAAATTCACTTTTAGATAAATTGATTGTCAAATTTGCATCAGTGAATCTGTCGAAGAATTTCCTAATCGTGGCTAGATGTTCTTTCCAGGTGTCATTGCAGATGATGACATCATCAATGTAAGCATCACAATTATCTAGACCAGAGGTAATCATCTTCATCAAACGTTGAAAAGTACTTGGGGAACCCTTCATCCCAAACAGCATTACTTTATATTGATAGAGTCCATCTGGAGTCACAAAAGCCGAAATTTCCTTTGCTCTTTCCGCTAGTGGAATTTGCCAAAATCTTTTCAGGTCAAATTTGGTGACATACTTGGCATTTCCAATTTTATCAATACAGTCATCGATTCTTGGTAATGGAGATGAATCTGTTTTTGTCACACTGTTCACCATCCTATAATCAGTGCACATACGGAAAGTTTTATCTGGTTTCGGAACAAGTATACATGGTGAACTCCAATCACTTTTACTGGGCTCTATGAAATCGTTCTCCAGCAAAAACTGAATTTCCTTTTTCAAGTATTCCTGTTTGAGAGGGTTCACCATGTATGGGTGTTGTTTCACAGGTTTTGAATCTACAATTTCAACATCATGAAAAATTTTGTTTGTCCTTGTAGGAATATCTGGAAACAAGTGCTCATATTCGAATAATAACTGTTTAAGCTCTTTTCTTTCTTGTTGTTGTAAATGTAAAAGTTTCTGGTCCAGATTTTTCATAATTTCCGAATTCCGAAGATTTGCTGCTCCAAGATCAACAGTGTCCGATTGAATTTCATCACTTAAATCCTCAGTTGGTGGGACAGGTACAACTAAACTAATTGCATAATTTACCTGGCTATCTCTTTCAATATACTAGTACTCCATTAATTTATTTAGATCAGAGAACTATTATTATAATTTAACTCATTCATTTTCTTCTTAAATTTGTAAGGGTTGTAAAACCTAATTTGAAGAAAGTTTTGAAGAATGAGCAAGAGAGAATAAACTCTATTACAAAACTCAAAACTTCTCTCAAGCAAAGTTCTGTGAAACCATACTTTCACTTTTGACTTGAATTGCTGAGCACCAAATTCAATCATAACAAGCTGGAAAATTCCAGACATAAAATTTGACCCTTGACCAGACTGGACAGATTTGGGAAGGCCAAATTGAGTAAAAAACTTTATCAAAGCTTTTACTATGGTTTTTGTTTTAATATTCCTCATAGGAATCGCCTCTGGGAATCTTGTTGATGCACACATAATGGTCAACAAATATTGGTTGCCTGACTTGGTCTTAGGTAAGGGACCAACACAATTTACCATAATTCTGCTAAATGGTTCGTCAAATGCAGGAATAGGTTGCAAATGAGCCTTTGGTATCTTCTGATTGGGTTTTCCTACCATTTGACAAGTATGACAAGGTCTACAAAATTTACGAACATCACTTTTGATTTTTGGCCAATAAAAGTGAGTCAGGATCTTGTGATAAGTTTTATTTATCCCTAAATGACCAACCAGAGGAGTTTCATGGGCCAAACTATTTCCTGTCTGTAAGATTTTGGAACTACAATCTGATAGTTCACTGACAATTCGTCACCAAAAGGTACCTTGAGAGGTCTCCATTTTCTCATAAGAATTTCATTTTTAATGAAATAACAGACAGGTACTTCAGTGGTTTCAATTTCACTAATGGCCCTCTGAAACAAACAGGAAATCTCAGGATCTTTTTCCTGTTAGACGACAAGTGATTGTGGTTTGTCACTCTGATTTGATAGAAGAGAATGAGTATTTAAAAGAGGATCACTGTGATCAATACCTTTTGATTGATCCAAATTAGGAGTGAAAGTGACCTCATCAAAAGCCTGACCAATACATGTGTCAGCTAAAGGAATATTTTCCTTGTCAAAATCATTCTCAAGAGCTTTCTTTGCCATAGCTCTAGTAACTGCACAAGCTGGGTATAAATCAGGGTATTCTTTTTCAATAGGATAAACTTTCTGATCCAAATAAGGCTTGTCAGTTAGAAGTGGATTAACTACAACCTTGTCTCCAGCTAGGTCATTGCCTAGTAACAAATGAATGCCCTCAGTGGGTACAGAAGACAAAGGCAAAGTACCTGATAATAAAAGACTCTGAGAAGCTCCTGTATCCCTTAAAATTTTAATAGGGATAGGATTGGCCAAATCATCCAAGAGTGATACAGAACCCTTCAACAGGAATGGCTCATAATTCTCCATAATAAAATCTGACGGGGGTATATTAGACCCAACAAATGTATCGTTTTCAATACATGACCGTGACCTTGACCTCTGAGAAATAAGAGCGTTTGGGATAGGTTTATCTTGATTCTGATGCCTATATTTCAATTTGAAGCAATCAGAAATGACGTGTGCTTTATTCTTGCAATAGGTACACGTAGGAATAGACAAGGATTTTGAATCAAGTTTATCAGAAGCTTGATTTTTAGAAGTTGTGCCAGATTGAGTTTTAGAAGGACTCGTATTAGGCTGAAATACCTTTCTACCAGTAGACTGCTGAGTGAATGATTTGCCTTCAACAGGAAATTTATGACTTAAGGAATACTCGTCAGCAGCAACAGCAGCATTTTCCAAGGTTTCAATCTTATGCTCTTCAAGATGATTCTTAATGTCATTAGGAACACAGTTTTTGAACTCTTCAAGTAACACAAGTTGTTTGAGACTTTCATAATCATGTTCAGCTTTCTTGGCTAAGCACCATCTCTTAAATAACTGCTCTTTTTCTCTTGCAAATTCAACATAAGTTTGTCCAGCTTCTTTTTTATTGTTTCTGAATTTTTGCCAATACGCCTCAGGGACTAACACATAACCCCTTAAGATGCACTCCTTAACCAAATCATAGTCAGAACTTTACTGTACTGACAGGAATGCATAAATATCTTGGGCCTTGCCAAAAAGGACACATTGCAATAATTGAGTCCAATGCTCCCTTGGCCATTTCAAATTTTTGGCAACTTTTTCAAAATAAATTAAATATTTGTCAGCTTCTTTTTCTCTAAAAGGGGCACTAACCTGATATTTCTTGTAATGTCAAAACCTGAATTTGTATGTGAAGTAAGATCATGCTTTTCACTTGCCAGCTCAATTTCTTTCATTTAATTTGAAATTCCTTTTCATCCTTCTCTTTCTGCATCTGTACATGCATTTCTTCTTTTTGAAACTCCAATTGCATTTGTTTATCTTTCTCTCTTTCCTGCCTCTGTCTCCCTCCTCTTTTTCAAATTGTAATTGTTTATCTTTCTCCCTCTCCTGTCTCTCTCTCTCCTCTTTTTCAAATTGTAATTTCATTTGTTTATCATTCTCTCTTTCCTGTCTCTCTCTCTCCTCTTTTTCAAATTGTAATTTCATTTGCTTTTCCTCTTTCTGAAGCTCGAGCCTCCTTAACTCCAATTCCATCTTGTATTTCATTTTAAATTCCATTACTTTTATGTCAGAGTCTGATACTGACTTACTAACCGAAGCCAAAACACTTTTATCAAGAACATTCTTCTCTACCAAATATTGAATCAAAATGTTTTTAATTTCTTGTTTTGTCAAAGAAGCTTTTTGCCTCAGAAAGATCGTATTTTCTGGCAAGTTCAAGCAACTCATCTTTTTTCAAACTATCCAATTGCTCCTGAGTGGGACTAGAAAAAAAGGTCTCCACTTTTAATGACATTGTGAATGAAAGCCTGTTGTTTTCACTAAAAATTTCAAAAAAAATGTAAAACTAGGGAATTTAAATTTCAAAAAATCAATTTTCTGAAATATTTAGCCAAAATTTCAAATATCCCGGACGAGCCTTCAATTTTCTTCTGTTACGTGTAAGCTCGTACAAATGTAACAAAAGAAGAGTGAAGTCAACAAGCTTTGTAAATTTTAACAAAATAATTTATTTCCCTGGAAAACAATGTAAAAATAGGAAATAGGACTTACGGTTTGTGAATATAATCCAAAAACTTAATCCTAAAATTGAAAAATATAAGTCCTATCACTAAACAGTTCTAATTGTATCCAGGTTCGAATCTTGATGAAATTCCAATATGGAGGAGATGACGTCAGATGATGTCTGTACTGATGGTAACAGATCCTCGTTGAATCACAATTTGTAATGTTTCCGTTAAACTCCAGAATAAATTTCCACTGAATTTCTTTCTACCAGAACTTGTATAAATATGAGGCACTTGTTTAGTTTTCTAGAGAATAAATTATTAAATTCCAAAAAATAGATGAACTTCAAAACAATCTGGCATCAACAATAAAAACCTCTTGAGCCCTCAAGGTTTAAAATACAACTCAATAGATCTAGTATAAAATGACTGTTTTAAGCCTCGATTTTAGATCACATGGTGTCTCACATGACGTGCTACATGATTTACTAATTTGAAGAGCGCAATAAAAGAAATGAAAATTATCACATAGGCAAGAACAGCCCTATCTAAGAACCAAATTCTCACACTGAAAATATATAAAAAAAAGAAAGACTGTTTACAATTCAGCTAACACACGGGCCGAAATGACCTTGGCAATAGCCAATAATCTTCATTCAATGTTTACAAGATCTATGAACCAGAGTGAGCTAAAAATAGTGCTGAAGAAATATTTTTATGTTCTAAACAAACTGAATTTACTGAAAGAAATGTTGAATCCCGTGAAAATGATCATTACGATAAAATGTAATGAAACAAAAATAAAATAAAAAAAGGATTTTAAAACTAACACAAAAGCAATTTAATTACATATTCGTAACATCCTAAAAAAAATCTCAAACAAGATATGGCAGAGAGGAGAATGGCCCACCATATGGACTCAATCTTTGGTCATCATGCTCCCCAAGAGAGGAAACCTACAGCTATGCCAAAACCATAGAACCATCAGTCTGATCAGCCACCCATGCAAAGTCATGTTGAAGATAATTCTCAACAGACTAAAGCCTCAAGCCGCAAAAATTATTGCTGAAGAGCAGGCAGGCTTCTGAAAAGGAAGGAGCACCACAGAACAAATCTGAGACTCTCAGATTCCTTTGCGAGAAATACCTTCAGCATCAGCAAAATCTATACCATGTCCTTATAGATTTCAAGAAAGCCTTTGACAGGGTATGACATACAACATTATGGGTAACTATGAGGAAGTATAACATTAGCTTAAACCTGGTACAGGTTGTTGAGCAACTCTATGCCAAAGCCAACTTAACTGTCCTCCTCAATGGCAGCAGAGGAGATTAGTTCCAAACAACAGTTGGAGTCAGTCAGGAATGTACACTATCGCCTACACTTTTCAACATTTTCCTAAAACAAATCATGGAGGATGCATTGCAAAACCATAAGGGCACTGTCAACATCGGAGGAAGAACAAACACCAACCTTCTCTTCACAGATGATATTGATGGTTTAGTAGGTGATGATATTGAGATCTTAGCAGGAGATGAACAAGAACTGGCTGACTTGGTTGAGCACCTAGTCACAACCTCCACAGCATAGGGATATCGAGATTAGCACTGAAAGAAACAAACTTATTACAAACAAGATCAAGGGCATCAGTGCAGAAATAAAGATCAGTGGACAGAAGCTAATAACAGTTGCATGCTTCAAGTACATGGGATGGATTATCCCAGATGAAGGCTCCAAACCAGAACTACTTTGCAGGATTGCCCAAACAACAGCAGCAATAACAAGGTATAAACCAATATGGAAGGACACCAACATTGCTCTTAGTTTCATAATAAAGCTGACATGCTCTACTGTTATATCTATTTTTCTGATTGCTTGTGAAACATGGACACTCACATCAGATCTACAAAGCCAGATTCAAACCTTCAAAAAAAATGAGATGCTACGGTGCAGAACATGAGGGAGACAGAAAAGAGGTGGGAAGACCACGTTAAAGAGTGGACAGGTATGGGGTTTGGAAATTCACAAAGGACAGTGAAGAACAGAAAGATGGAGATAATTAATTGGGAAGTCATCTGTGGTGCCCCAACGACTGCTTGGTTACCTGATTATTGATAATGATGATGATAATGCTGCTGCTGCTGCTGACGATGATGATGATAATGATGAAATAGTACATACAATTTCCAGAAACAAAGAATGTGTTTTTAAGCTAACAGAAAAATAAAATTAAGTTGGAATATAACAAAGAAATGTTTAACCCACACTCAATTACATGTGATTGAACAGATAAATATCAATTTTTGAAACTATTTTTTGGCCCTCTATTTTGATTTTTCTACTAGATGAATAGGCCAGAGAGTGATTGGTAACCACATCAAAAGATCCAGCAAAAGCACTAAATCCATGCCCATTGTGAAGCTGTGCTGATAACAACTGGGTTTCATGCTCATGGTCATCTCTGCAATGCTTGATCTTGAAGATAAAATCCCAAGAAAGCTGATTATGCATGCCAACCAATGGCTTCTACCATGCTTCAGATTGAAACATTGTATTCAAATGGAAGGTTTGCAGTGTTTGCTATAATTTGATGAGCTTTAAATTTCATGTGGTACATATTCACAGTGTATGCCTAGCATAATACCCATTTCAGCCATGATGCTAGGGGTTATATTGTCATAGGAAGAAAGAGAAGTCAAGCCCAACAACTCTTCTCTGTGTGCTCCAAGTAGTGCCCATGAGTATAGAGCGGGCCTTGCATCACTGCCTTTCCCAACATATCAGTCAAGGACAGGGAGCTAATGATTAACCTTTGATTGCAAGCTGATGGCAATTTATTTTTAGCTATGAAGCCAAGTTGCATCATTAGAACCATTAGACTTCTCTGGACAGATGGCAATAAATCTCTCTTATCTTTGCAGACTTATATCCTAACATTAATGTAATCAGGGAATGTATTCAAAAGAGAAACAAAGATCTAATATCTCTTTAAAGGATGTCATAAATAGCACTTATATATATTTTTAAGATTTGTGAATTTATTTTGGAATGCTTTTCTGGGATTTCTATTATGTGATAGTTAAAATGAGCAGTTGTTGACAGTGGAAATAATGGCTTTGTTAACAATTCACAATCATAATTTTCAGGTTTTTCAGATGATGAAATTGACGATATTGGATTAGGAAATGTTGGAAGTAACACTGCATTATCATCTTTGTTCAATATGTCCAGACTGTCATAAACTGAGATATAATCAGATGATGTTCTACTTTCATTCTGGGTGAGTTTAATGTTTATTTATTGGTCAGTCATTTGACGAGGTCACTTTTGCTCCTGGCATTGATCAATCAAAAAGTATTGACCACTGAGCTCTGTTTCTTACTATTCATTCTCTAGTTTCTAACCAGGATGACAAATGATAATCATTTGTCATCACACAGGAAAAAGATCCTGTGATGTCCTATTTGTCTCAGAGGGCTATTAGTGAAGCTGATCCTGCTGAGGTGCCAACTTATTATTTTATGAAAAATGGGGTCCTTATGAGAAAATGGTATTCAATTCATGAATTTTCTTATCAATATTGCAGAAGTCATGGAATAAAAGTGTCACACTGACAAAAGGTGGTTACAGCTTTTATAATTATATGCATGGTTTTAGTATATAAAGTCTGTCAGTTATAAGGAAAATAGCTTTAAAAAATTGGCCAATAACCAGCCAATAACTCTAAATTATCACCCAAAATGTTATCGATTGGCTACAGCAGCATCTGGCTCTGGTAGCCAGCCCCCAAACCAGTTGCCATAATGACCTCACCAGCTAAGATAAGCAGTGGGTCACTAAAGTGGTACTGACAGTTAAAGAGTAAAATTACTTTAAAGTTTTTACAAAGTAAAATATTTACATCTTGTGTTTTACTTGCAATTATTTAATTAGTTTGAAATTACAAGTAATTACTAGTAATTACTCATTCATTTGACAAACATTTTTACTTAGTTTGTACTCATGTTGAGTAAAAGAAATACTTTCTTAAAGTAATTAGTAGTAAATTATTTTGGTGCAGGTTGAAATTCCATTAGAAGTCAGACTTCATGTCACCCTTCAAGGTTCCAGAAACTTTGGAACTCAAGGCATGGATACTAGTTACCACAGTCTAACATGCAGATCTCTCTCCAGCTGTATCCTTTAGCTTTTGAAGGAGGAGTCATTGTATGGTGTAACACAAAAAGATTAAATTTAAGGATAAAGATAAAAATGTAGATACGAGGGTGGGTTTCTGAAACAGATACCCAACAAAGTTATCTACAACTTTCTTTTAAAGTTTGGCAATAATTATGAAAAAAATATGGTATAAATCAAGAAAGAAAGTCAAGCCAAATAACAGCTGTTACTGTAGGAATTTAGAAAACTGTAAACAAGGGCATTCAGATTAACACTTTCACTTGATGACCTGATGCAATGTTTGTTTTCACAGATGTCAAGTATATTTATCACATCAATCATGATTTAGACATTACTGTGTACATACTTCTTTTCCTTGGACCAGGCTGGTGTTTTTATTTTTATCACACTGTCAATTATCGGTCAAACATATCACCATCCTGCCTGGGAACCCATGCTGCACATTCATGTATACACACTAATGACAGATGTCCTGGTGTGTAACTTTCTGCTTTGCAATAATATTAATTTGCGTAAATGCTAGATTTTGGGTACGTAGAATAGGCAAAGTGTTTTTTTTACATTTATTACATTGTCAATTATATTTTAGACATTGTACACCTGTTTCCACAGAGCATAGTGGTGCTTTTATATTTATCATAACATGAATTATGTTTGAGACATTATTCTATACCTACTTTACCCTTTATCAGAGTGGTGTTTTTCACTAAGTCACTGGCAGAGGGTCTTTTATCAGGCTCCCTGTCTAACAACTGCAGTATCAGTTTTCTCAGGTCTGTACTGTACATTTCAGGTAATACTGGCATCTGTGGAGAAGAAGAAAATTGTGGCAATATATATATATATATATATATATATATATATATATATATATTCCAAGACTCCAGGAACTAATCTTCCTCTCATCCGGATCAGGCAAAAACTGACAGTGGCCAGTAACATTTTACTACTCACATCTCCCTGGACAAAGCAGATACAGATTTGACCCTTCAGATGAAATCTGTGTGCATTTTTCACTCTTAATAAGCAACAATTACTTTTGGCAATCTTGTCTCCTTGTTGTGTACAATATGTGGCAAAAGAAACTGACTACCTTCTATTGTCCAAATCAAATCTGATATACAATGGCCAAAATCATGAAATGCATTCATGTTCACTCCTTTAGTTTTTGAGTCAAAACACAATAAGCTTCCAGTTCGCTTGACATTTAGCAGTCTTTCCTCTAATAGGTCCTCTTGTGTGTACATCTAGAAATAAATACAAAACCAAAATTGATTACTTAGCATGAAACTTCATGAAAACTTTGTGGACACATGGAATTAATTTTTCCAAATAAAAGTTAGTAATATTTCTCTCCTGAAAATTAATTACATACTTACAGAAATAGCTGCTGGCATCTTGGGTATGACAATGAATCAACATAAGTCCACTGACAGGACAGACACTTTACTGTCAGAAAAGACATTACATACTTACATACTTACAGACTTACCAGCTGGAATCTGGTTATGACAATGAATGAACAACAGACCCCCGAAGTGACTGACACTCTTCTATCAGAAAAGAATTTACATGAATTCAGGACAAGGCCACATCTTTTTAACTCCTGATTGTTGAAACCATCTATGAAATATCTGAGCAATAAGTTTTCAATTAGCCACAGTGGCAGCTATATTGAGGTTGATTGGCACCATTTTCATTAGGACAAAATAGACATCCTTAGAAAACTTTTGGTGAAAACTCTATATTGATATGACATCAACTTAGGAGAATGGTGGCAGCCATATCTGTGGCAAGATTGGCACGCTTTTAACTGAGGACCAACTATCAATCATAATTAGTCTCCTGGTGAAAACACCAAGCAAATAGGACTTTCCATTTAACTAGAGTAGCAATAACAAGAATTTCAAGATGGCTGCCATGGAGACCATAATAGATGTCAGATCAGCACCAACTAAACATTATAAGCAGTCTTCTGAAAAAACATAACGTTGATATGATTTTCCATCAAGGATGAATAATGATACAGGTTTCATACAGTTTAATTGAAACAAAAATCAAGGACATTTCAAGGATAGAAACCAGATTCTCACGGAGGAACAAAGAATCAAAATATAAGCTAACATGCTTCGAAATTAGGTATAAAAAAAATAGTGTAAAATAGCTGTATTTGAAATCAAAGAGTATTTGCCATTAATTCAGTCATAAAAATTTTACAAGTGCTGCAATTCAAACTGACATGTATAACTAACACTGGTACCACACAAAAAAAACCCCAAAAATAACAACAAATAAACAAAAGAACATAATCCAGGCGGTCTTTCAGTTCCTCTCCCTATTGCTGAATTTATTTTCTTAAGAAAGCAGAGCTTGTGTCTCTTCTGTTCTCCTCAAAGTACCTGTTTTCCACCAATCTTGCTTTCTTGATTTTCAACTGGTTCAACTCTAAACACACCTTTTCTTTTCTGTTCCCTTTTTGCTGTCTCAGTTCTCTCCTCTTGTTTCTTTAGGTATTCATGATGCTTCGACCTGGCTGATGAAGCTGGTTCCTTGGTGATAGTCACTTTAGCAATCTCTCCAACCTTTTCTACATGATCAATAATTCCTACTTGTGCTATTAGAGAATGCTTGGCAAGACTCTCCACTGTCACTTTCTTGTTAACAAAGAACCCACACTCAAACAATGCTTGCCCATAAGAAAGAAGTAGCAACTGCTGCACAAGCTCCCAAAGGTCTGCATACTGCTTTTTGCTAACAAGATGAGAGTACAGGTATGTCTTCTGCTACATCAAATCATGGGGAAAATCTGTTTCTTAACTGCATCACACCTAATGTCATCAATCTTGCCTACTTCTTCCATGAATCTTCATGGTCTGATTTAATTTTTGTACATCTGCCATTTACCTGTCTGTTTTGCCACCTGCCTGACATAGTTTGCACTTGAGGGTTTTTCAAAATATAAACAATAAAGTAAAACAAATGTATAAACATTTGATTCAGATATTTTATTTGTTCTCATTTTCACAAAATTCAAGTATATTCAAGGACACATTCAACTTTTAGTCACAGTTCAAGCATAATGAAGGACATGAAAATGGATTTCAAAACTCAAGGACATTCAAGATGCGCAAGAACTCTGTTAGTTTCAAGTTAGTGGCAGTGGTGGCCACCGTGGAAATCAGACTGACACAGTTCTTATTTAAGACCAACTACACACCATAAGAAGCCTTCCCATAAACCCCATATTGATAGACTTTCCATTCAAGATTAGTAGCAAGATTTTCAAGATGGCTCATGCAGTATTGGCAATATGTTCATTCACAATCAACTAGGGTGGCCAAGTGGTCTAATGTGCTCACATTGATGGATCACTGACATCTCACCTCTGTTCATGCTGGTTTGAATCTCAAGCCTGGTCAATGTGGGTGTGTGAGAAAACTTGCCAGTAGCTTCCTGTAGGTCAGTGGTTCTTTCTAAGGTTTTCCCAAGTTCTTCCTCCACCAAAATAAACAGGCCACCATGTATAGCATATAATTGCTGAAAAATGGTATTAAGCCCAAGAAACAAACATTAGAACCAGCTAAACATCATAAGTTTTCTGGTGAAAACCCCATGTTGATAAGACTTTCTGTTCAGGAGGAGTACAGATAACAAGATTTTCAAGACTGCCACCATTGTGGCCATACTGGATGTCAGATTAGCAACATATTCATTTTGGACCAACTAGAAATAATACATCTTTAGAGAAAGCCACATGCTGATATGACCCCATCCATTCAGGGGGAGTATAGCAATAACAAGATTTACAAGATGGCTTCTAGGGCACCCATAATAGATGTCTAAACAGCACAATTGTGATCAAGGATGAACTAAACACTGGGATGAATGTGTGTGTAAAGTTTCATGACAATCCTCAAAGTGTTTAAGAGGAGCGGCAATAACAAACATATGCTAACAAATGGATGGACAATGGATGATGGACAATGGATGATGGACAATGGATGATGGACAATGGATGATGGACAACAGGCCATCCCATAAGCTTTTCTCCAAAAATACTTGCCCAATCACATTAATGTCAGGAAATACTTCTGCTACTTTCTGAATCCATCCCTCCCATAAACAATGGCTGTCAGAATAAAAAAGGAATTGCTCACTTGTCCTTTTTAAAAGAATTTTACTAGTAACAGTACTACCTGGTTATTCGAAAAACATGTAGTAACATTACCCTATTACTATTTCCAAGCACAGAAGTTCTGTGATCTCCAAAACCTGATGTAGTAACAATACTACAACTGATGTAGTAACAATACTACATAGCTCTCCTGCTATCCCCCAAACCCATGTAGTAACATTACCCTATTTCCAAACACTGATTTTGTGATCTCCAAAACCTGATGTAGTAACAATACAACATAGCCATCCCCCAAACCCATGTAGTAACATTACCCTATTTCCAAGCACTGATTTGTGATCTCCAAAACCTGATGTAGTAACAATACTACAACTGATGTAGTAACAATACTACATAGCTATCCCCCCCAAACCCATATAGTAACATGACCCTATTTCCAAGCACTGATTTTGTGATCTCTGAAACCTGATGTAGTAAAAATACAACAACTGATGTAGTAACAATACTACATAGCTATCCCCCCAAACCCATATAGTAACATTACCCTATGTTCAGGCACTGTTTTTGTGATCTCCAAAACCTGATGTGGTAACAATACTACATTGTCTATCACCAAACCTATGTACCAATAGTATCATTGCTCTTTTTCAAGGTAACTGGTGATTTTGTAATCTTCAAAACCTGTTGTAATAATAATACTACATTGATAAGTAAACCAATGTAGTAATAATACCCTATTTCCAGATGACAGTGTAAAACTGATTTGTAATCACCAAAACCTGATGTAGTAACAACACTACATGGCTATCCTCCAAACACATGTAGTAACATTACCCAATTTCCAGGAGGCATTGTAAAACTGCTTTTGTGACTACCAAAACCTGATGTAGTAACAATACTTAGCTATCCCCCCAAACCCATGTAGTAATATTACGCTATTTCCAGGTGACAGTGAAAATATCATTTGCAACCACCAAAATCTGCTTTAGTAACAATACTATATTGCTATCTCCCAAACCGATGTAGTTGTTGTTGCTGTTGTAGGGTTTAACGCCATTTTTCAGCACAAGATAGGCTATACATGGTGGCCAGTATAAATAGTGGAGGATGAACCTGGAAAAACCCCAAAAATAACCACCGACCCATGAGAAGCTACTGGCAAACTTTCTCACATTCCCACATTAGCCAAACCCAAGACTCAAACCCACGCAGACAGAGGTGAGATGGCAGTGATCCGTAACGGTGAGCGCTTTAGACCACTCGGCCACTCGGGGACCCCCCCCCCATATAGTAATATTACTCTATTTCTAGGTGACAGTGTAAAACTGCTTTTGTGATCACCAAAACCTGATGTAGTAACAATACTACATTGCTAATTACCAAACCCATGTAAAAGAAATTATTCCCAGGGAACAGGATTACACTGAGTTTGTGATCTCCAAACCCTGCTGTAGTAAGAATACTACATAATGGTAAACACCAAAATCATGTGGTAATATTTGCCTATTTCCATGTGAAAGTGTACTACTCATTTTGTGGCCTCCAAAATCCTGATGTAGTAACAACATTGCATTGGTAATCACAGAACCCAAGTAGTAGTAATATTACCCTGTTTCCAAGGTAACAGTGTATCACTGATTCTGTGATCTCCAAACCTGATATAGTAATAATACTACATTGCCTCAAATCCATGTAGTAGCATGACCCTACAATTTTCCAGGCAAGAGCGCAACACTGATTTTGTCTTCTCACAAATTTGATGGAGTAATTTGGCTACAAGGATGAAGTTTAATGATATGTGTTAATGATTTTTGTTAATATAGTAACATTACGACATTGTTACTCCTGAAACCCATCTTGTAGTGACTTCTTTTGTTAATATCAAACACTTGCAGTAATATTACCCTATTTCCAAAGTAACAGTTCAGTACCATTGTTTTGATCTTCAAGACCATTAGTTGTCGCTACATGTATTACTACAAGTCCAAAATTTACTGTTATGCCATAATATTACTTGTTAATGTAGCATTTCTACATTGTTAATCTCAAAATCCTTTTGTAATAATGCTGTTTTCAGCGAAAAATACCAGAAAATCGGAATCTGGTTTTTCACTTTATATGACACCGAAACAATGTTCCCACCACATCCCTTATCCCCAACCAACAAAAACATGCCACAACAAATTATTAAAGCTTATTATTTAACAATACTTATCAAATCAATTTATGGACAAAGGTTTTGTATATATCAAGATTATGTCAAGGAATAAATGTACACCACTTTCAACAACCTTCTCTCTGGTTAACCTTCAGGACATGTTGGCACATTTCATTCATGATAAAGTTCAATTCATTAGAGATAAGCTTGACAACACAATTTCAATTGACTCATTATCACCATACAGTTGTAACACAGAATATACACAGCAACCTTTAACAGCGTTTGAATCTGTCTCTGTGGAGTTGGTATAATGATTAGTATCTATAATGTACTAAGCACTTCAAGTACTAGGCTAAACCACTTAAATTAGATACACAAATCAGTGTTGTGAATTTATTTTTTTTAAATTAGTTTTTGTTCTTAAACATTATAAATATTATAATAATTAGTATATATAATATTCTAAGCACTTCATGTACTGGGCAAAACCAGCTCAATTAGATGCATAATTCTCTGGATTTTTGGGGTGAAAATTTTTTAAATATTTTTCTTAAACATATTTTATATATATATATATATATATATATATATATATATATATATATATATATATATATATATTATAATGATTAGTATATGTAATGTACTAAGCACTTCAAATTCTGGGACAAACCAGCTTAATTAGATGCACAAATCAGTTTTGTGAAACCTTCTTTTTACCCCAGTGGAGGGGAGGAGGGAAGTGCTAGTGTCAGCAATGAATAACGGACAGTCACCCGGAACCACATAATTTTATTTCTTAGCCTTGCGATGAAGAGCACCTCAAATCCTTATGAAGAAAAGTGCCCCAAAGTCATGTGAACTCAATCAGACTCAGACATCACTGATTCTTGGGTGCTTAGATTAAAAATTTCCTTCACTAACTGCTGCTATCAATACTTCTCTCTAGTCCAGGAAATTCTCATCATTCTTCAAAACTCCCATTGTAAAACCTCTGTTGAAAATTGACACTTGACCCTAAGGATTTAAAGAACCACTACCCTATTTCTATACTCCCATTCATTTAAAAAAATCTCAGACAAACTTATTCTATCCCCCCAGGTATCTCATTTGAATTACCATAATCAATTATGATATTATCATTATACCAGATTGACTTGGATAGTAGTTGAGATCAATGTATTATTGTCATATTGAAGACTTTTAGACCAAGCCATTCAAAATTTAGCAAAATGTTATTTTTAAAATATTCTTGCCAGGTCAATGTTGTATATGTTCTATCCCAACTTGTATCTCATCTGAATGCAAACAGTATTTTTTAGCAATGTACAGTCTGCATATTACCCTTACTATAGTACTGTAACGTCACCTCTGAGAGTAATTAATGACACTCTCTCTGCTCTGGATAGTGGAATGATTACTGCGAGTCCTCATCATCCTTGACTTGTCTGCAGCACAATAGACTATGATATATTACTTCACCATCTCCAGCATGTATTTGGTATTCACAATACAGCCTTATTGCAGCCTATGGCTCAAGTCCTAATTAGTCAGCAGGACACAATTTGTGTCCATAAATGGAAAACATTCCACCCCAGTTGATTTATGTTTTGGTATTCCGCAAGAATCTTTTTCTCGGCCCTTTTCTCTTCATTCTATACACTCATCCGCTCTCTCAAGTGTAATGAATCGACTTTTGGCAACGCACCATTTGTAAATTGATGACTGTCAAATATACAAATCTACCTGCCCAAATGAAGTTGAGGCTTCTATCCAAGGCATAGAGAGGTGAATTTCCAATGTAAAGTCATGGATGACATATAACAAGCTGCATATGAATGATGATAAAACGGAAACCATCCTGATCACCACAGAAAAATGTTCTCATTCACATCCTTTACCTCAAACAATAAGCACCAGCAATACCAGCATTAAATTCAAACAGTATGAAACCTAGATGACACTATTGACAGTACGCTCTCATTACACCAACATGTAATGAACATATGGAAGGGTCTATTCACAGTTTTCTTTCAGCTGATGCCACTAACTCACTTTTGTTTTCATTAGTACTTTCAAGAATGAACTACTGTAATTCATTTCTATATGGTTCATCTCAGTATCTACTACAGAAACTTGAAAAAGCTCAAAACATGGCTTCTCAGATCATCCTTAGAATATCAAAAAGATACTGAGCATACCTGCCCCGTGTTCTGTAGCCTTCATCGGCTACATATTCAATCCAGAGTCAAAAACAAAATCTGTTCACTGTGCTACATTTCATTTACTAGATCCAGTCCAATATACTTATCTGACCTCACCCGTCTGTACTCCACATCTAGAAACTTACACTCCTCTTCCGTTACTTGTTGTTGTTGTTATAGAGTTTAACGAAACTTTTCAGCACAAGATAGGCTCTACATGGCGGCCAGAATAAATGGTGGTGGAAGAACCCGGGAAAACCCAGTAAAGAACCACCGACCCACGAGAAGCTACCGGCAAGCTTTCTCACATACCCACATTGGCCGTGCCAGAGAGTGAAACCCACGCAGACAGAGGTGCGATGGCAATGATCCGTAATGGTGAGCGCATTAGACCACAATGGCCACCTGTGGCCCCCTTCCGACACTTGTATTTTCATTGTTCCCCTCTACTAAAATGAAGTGATATGGGCAAAGTTCTTTTGTGTACCAGGCCCCAGCTACGTTACATGAATTGCCCATAGATCATAGACACAAGGATGCTGTGTTCTCATTCATACGTGCTCTTAAAACTCACCTATTTTGACTACAAGAACAGACTTGAAAACTTAATAATATTTACCTTTTTATATGATGACGAAAAACAGTTAAGTTGATAAATGTATCATGTGCATTAAGTTGTGTCCATATTCCTCATTTTTTAGGCTTGAAATGCATGCTAGAACTGAAAACTACAAACTGTTAAAAATTCTGATTTGTTTTGATGTGGTATGTTAATAGGTTAACAAAATATTGACACAAGAAGAACCTTAAAAAAATCAAGTCATACCTAGATCTACAAAACTCATTATTTCACGTGACCTTTGACTTCATCATCATGGTGAAATAACAAATGATAACAAATTTGAATCAGAAGTAGTATATTGTACAGTCAGGTAAAATAACAAAATTGCTACAGCTGAAATCAAGTATGAGAGATATTACAATTAATTACAAGTAGAAAAGAAAGAATCCTCAAAATACATGGCATTTAAGTTTTAGACATTTGTTGGTACATGACACTTAAGATACTATGTACCATATATTTTCTGTTACGAGTCCAAATGTTAACTTTGCCAGGAGTAATCAGTAGCATAAACAGCTTAGACCCTGATCTGCAGGTGCATTATGCTATGGCACACCACGATCTTTGTTGTTTACAGACTGACTCGACTTATAACTGAGTGGATACAGTACCTTGTTACTTTTTAATCAACAGCAGGTTTTTCATCAGTCTTGGACTGCCTTGGTGGCCTAGTGGTTAGACCATCCACCACGGATGCGGGAGGTTGCGGGATTGAACCCTGGCCTAGTCATACCAAAGACTTATAAAAATGTTACATGCAGCTGCCTTGCTTGTTGTTCAGCATTAAGAGGTGTTAGGACAGGTTGACCTGGTGTCAGGATAATGTGACTGGGTGGCACATCATGCTACGTGTCTGCAGCATCATACACCAGTGATAGTCATCACTATAAACTTTCCTACTGCAGACATCATAGTGATATAACTGAAAAATCATTAAAGCTACGTCAAAAAGACAAAACACAGACACACAAAATCACACCATCTGTATTGATTCTATATCCAGAAAGCAATTGCTTGAATCAGCTGTCACTGTAGGAGTTACTGATAATCCAAATGCATGAACATCATCTTACTTGGTCATGTTATCATCTTGCAAAGCGCCACATTTATCTGCCACTGATGTTTCTAAAGCATCATCATGTTCTGAGAGATCTTCTTGCAAAGAACTTCCCATGTTGTCAATAGATGATGTCCCCAGAATATCAATACTTATGGAGATGTCATCATGCCAGACAGAATATTGTTCGTTAATGATATTTCTAAAACATTATTACTCTCAGTTTCATAACTGTTTTCAGTGGAATTGCTCATTTTATCAATGTCAAAGTCTGCCTCACTGGTCATTTCAGTGTTACATGGCAATTCATTTGATGATTTACTTCAGGCAGGTTATCAATAATACTTATAGCATTTAATAGAACGTCTGTTTACTTTTACTGCTAGATATAAGTAGTTATAAGGCAAAGAATCCTCACTGCACCACTTCTAGTATAGCTAATATATGACTGGATTTTCTCCAGACATAATTTGTCTACATTAAATCTACAACTAGAGAGTAATTGGGATCCCATTTACACAACACTTGCAGTCATTTAGTTTGATACTCATACACATCAGACCTCAGTCAAGTTAGTTTTATAATTTTAGTCCAGCAAAATACCCCATCGTGTTTTGCCATCTCAGGCAAAATCACTGCTCGGTCAGTCTCTGTAAATGCTCTAACAGTTGTTAACTTTGATCTTTTCACACCAGAGACTATTCCCTCTGTTGGAAGTAATTAAGAAATGCAATATGGTTACCAAACCTGAATTTTCTATTTTATGCAAACAGGCTTTTCTTATGCTTTCCTTCATTCTTGAAACACTCAGATTTGTTGCATGGAATATGAACAAAAGTATATTATATAAAAGTGGTACACTTATTAAAAAAGCATATTGACAGCACTAGACTTGCATTTCTGTGCTACAGAAAAATGATAACAGAAAATGCACAAAAGCTTAGAGTATGTATTGTAACAGCCGAGCTAGGTCCTGGTAATATACATAGGAGTACGGCACAAGGGATGAGAATGTTTCTTATCAGCTGACTAAGGAGGGGTGAATGGAGTAAACTCGAACTCTTGATTTCTTTTCAACCATAACACAAAATGATTCATTTATTAAGAAACATTGAATAAAGTAAGTTCATAACCATGACAGTCTTGTTGTTTGTATACAAGGCCAGAATACTATCATTGTCTTGAGGTACAGTATGGTATATGATAACTTCACACAAGGTCAGGGTACACATTAGCACTATAATATTAGTTCATTATATTATTACCCCTTTAGAGGAATGAAAATTATATAAGATTTACCATATTTGATTTAATTGTAATAAAGTTTACTACAGAAGAGAAAATATGACTTGATTGTAATATGTGAAATGTAAAATCTGCATGGAAAACACTTTTTTGACTTAAGACTTCAACTATAGCTAAATACTTATTTAAAGTGAATTGATATAGATGGAAGTAAATTGGCTGTCAATTTGGTGAGGAAAACACTCACAATGACTTAGACAACTAGTAAATTATAAAATAGAAACATGAATAAATTGTCTTTATAGATTGTTAGATTAATCAAGTATTGTTGAACTGAACTTAGAATGTCAAGTCGGTGAGGAAAGCACTCACAAGGATTTATGACATTCTACTTCCCCAAGAACATTTTTCGACCTACAATTTAAGAAAGGAAAGAAAATTCTCTTACACCTTTAGCTTCATACAACCAATTGAATAAAGGAAATAAATTTTAAAAAATAAATAAAACTATTGGTCTGTGAGGACAACACTCACTTAACCGTATAACTGAGTTTCAAATAACAATTGATATAACAATATCTACTTTGCTTCTAAAAATAAATTAGAAATTATTAGAATGCATATAATTTTGAAAGAGAGAAATAATTTAAAACCAAAATAATCCATAAATAAATATTGCTTTGTGCTTAAGTAAACTTTAAACAAAAATTTACTGTCCAAAGTATTGCAAAAAGTTACTCTATAATAAACTAAACAAAACAAAATTAAAAAATAAATTAATTAAAAAATTCACAATAACTGATGTACCTAATTTGATTGCTGCTAGCTGACCGAACCCCACAACCAACAGAGCCCACAAAACCCACAAATCCAACAAACCCCACAATGCCCACAAACCCCACAGTTCTAACAAAACCGTACAAAACCCACAACCAAAAAAAGCCCACAAATCCCCCAATTATTGTTGGAATATTCAAAAAAGTATGAGCTAGTAGTATTGCATGTGTATATTTAGTCCGTTTTCACAATGATTATATATAGAAATTATCAGCTCAATATTTTACACATTACTACATTGACATTGTATTGCCCCAGGAATAAAATCATTTTCGTATTTCGCGGTACGTATTGTACACTACTGTCACTTTTAGCAATGTTTTGGAAACTGTGTTAAGCACTCTTACAATATTACCGAGGTAGACGTTATGACAGGGCAGTCAGCATGTCAACATGTCTATGTACCAAACAAATAAAGAAGGGAAAACCAAATCTAAATCCAATGATGCATACAAATTAAACAACAGGGGCTATAAACACATTGAGTATGTATCATACAGTCTTAAACTAGAAATAGTTATTAATCAAATTATCAAGGATGCTAGCCGCCTGTATTGATACTCCCAAGTTTCGCTAACTAAAAACATGTAGACTATACCAGCTAACAAATAAAAGAAAAAGTAAACAAAACAGAGGATCATACGAAATATTAATGTCAGCTAATTTGAGCAATTCGTTGGTAATGCACTGATTTAAAAAAAAAAATGAGGCCGAATTGGACGGCATGTATGAAAACTGTTTACCGTATACATACATGTATATTGCACTCCATAAATGCAGGTTATTACAGTATGTATGTATATATGTATGTATGTATGTATGTATGTATGTATGTATGTATGTATGTATGTATGTATGTATGTATGTATGGAAGATCTGAAAAATCATGCCGCCCACAGAGAATCAAGTTAATTTGTTAACAATAATGGTTCAGGTACAACTTCATAATAAGTATATATTCAAACTTCCACATAAAAGGAAGACATGTAGTCCTATCAGCTAAAGGTGAAAAATAAATAACATAATTTCCTAATGATTCAATGAGTCATGTATTATTAAAAAATGCTAACTAAATAGCAAAATAACTTAGCTAGTCCAAGCTACAAATACAATTTTTCTAATGTCTTTCAAAACATAGTACACAAGCAGAAAGAAAATTCTTTCATCCTCTACTTTGTTAACAAAAAAGTCATCTCTTGGGATAATAATTGTTTGATAATTTTCATTTTGAATTTTACCTTAGGTGTAAATCTTTAGAACAACAGTTGTGAAATTAAATTTTTTTAGTTCAGTTGTTTTTTATTTAAAGACAGTGCATTGTGCCTGGAGTATTTACGCTTTGATACTTATTCTTTAATTAGCAGAAACAATGGCCAAAATTATCTTTAGAGTTAGTGAACAGTTGGAGTTGGAATACATAAACAACATTGTCATGTATATTTAATTTGCATTGTTTTCTGTCTTTCCTCCAAGGTTATGTTATGAATATCTATATTATGTGATTGACCTTGGCCAGTAGATGAGTTAAGGGTCTACCTGACAAGGGACATTTATTTTGTAAACAACATAATACATATATATTTCTCTATGATTATAGATTATAGATTAAATATTCAGATAATTATTAATGGAGGTAAGCATGTTTATTTGTATCCGAGTATTGGAAAATTAGTTCTTCGCTGGATATTCCTGATCTTGTGGACCACTTAAAATGTGATAGAAAGGAAGTTTACCCTCATCCTGCTTCTGTTCTTGCGTGATAGCCTTTCATATTAATGTTTGTTTACTTCAAACATTCAGTCTTATTGTTGTACTCAGTTTTTCACTTGAGAGGATTTATTTGTTTAAATTATTCACTGGAATTATAAAGTGCTCAATATTTCCAGACTAAATAAATATTTTGAGATTAGTTTGAATTCATTGAAGGACATTTTTATTATATCATTGTGAAACATCACGACTTTTGGCACATTAGCACATTCGAGGCTATTAGAATATCAGCACGTTCAGTATTGGAATTTATTCCGAACTCCATTGGAATTTATTTGGAACTCTATATATTTGAACATGTGTGAGAAATTTTAGGATTATTTGGAATTTAATTCACAATCCTGTAAGTTCTTTTTTAAATTTTTACTTTATATTCAAGGGAAATAAACTACTTGCTGAAGTTTACTAAACTATTTAGGTCTTTGCTTTTTCTGGTACTAAGAATAAGACCATAGAGTCACAACAACATAAACAGCAAATATAGCAATCCCCACCTGAATTAGATGCTTCCAAGCTGGATTGTTTATGACAATGTCTTTGATCTAGTAAAGTTCAGGTGAGGATGTATGTATATATCTGCCACTTTGTGTTTAATCCTAGTCGAATTTGATTTGCAATCAATTAAGAAAGTGATTCAAGCAAATAATAAAATAGCTGTGTGACAGGCCACTAGATTTTAGAGATAAGATTGCACGAAAACAATCATCCCATACCACTTCCTTCAACTCAATTATAACTGACAAAAAAAGTCTCTATTCAGATTTGAGCGAACTCTTGACAGTTGTTCTTAAGGACTGATCTATCTTAATTTTAAATTTTATATGAACCAACTCCCACGAGCCGGAGTTGGATCATAATGTTCAACCATTATGCAGATATATAGACCATCTCCAATCATATCTAGAGATTTGAGAAGTGTCAGAGGATTTATGAAATATTAACACATGCACTTATCCATGTAGCCACATGCAGAATCACAGAATCCGTATTTGTTTTTCAAATACTCAGAGGAAAGAGTAGTTTTTCATTGTGGGATTTTGGACATTGTTGGACAGCTGTAACATTTCAAAGTCTATAATTAGTTGGGTTTTTTAAATTAAATCAGAAAATCATCAATCATCTTAATATTATCCTTATCCTTTAGCGATAAACTAGTGATTATTACAGTCTATTTACTATATAAACGGATTTGTTCTCGTTGTTGGTGTTGTTTTGGGGATCAATGCCATTTCAAATGGCAAGGTTAGGCATTTCATGGCAGCCAGTATAACTAGTGGTAGAAGAACATAAGCAAGCCTCGATAAGAACCACCGACTCACACAAAACTACAGGTAGCTTTCTCACCTACCCACCCTGGCCATGCACAAGACTTAAACCCATATATATATATGAATTTAGTAAAAATAATGTTGATTAAAGGCAAAATTAAAAGAAGAAATTTCATTTTTTTTTAAAGTTAACGTTTTTGTTGTAAACATATTTTATACAAACAGCTTTGAAAATGATATTTATGTGAGGGCCATAAACAGATAACTGTTTCAGGTTCAGTAAGTGAAAGTAATGAGGAAAATTAAAAATTATTAAATGTTCATATTTAGTTCATTTGTACAAAAACAAAATCATGCAAGGAAAAACTAATGTTGCAAACTAATGTTGCAAACGTGAGACAGATATTTGTTTTGGCCCTTACAATGGCACATATAACAAAGTTATAGAAACACGATAATCATGGTCATATAATCAGCTGATTTTGCTATACTCACTGGCTTTCTAGCACAAATACACACAAGTAAAAAACATGTTTAAATGATTTTAAAGTGGCTCAATGTTATTTTCTGATAAATTCGACTTAAGTTTAATGTCCGTGAATAACATATTGCCAAGAATACAATGTTTTCTCCAACTCATGTGCTCCATTAATTTTTGGTATTTTAGCTGAACTACATTTGAGACTTCATTAATATTGCCAAGCTATAAAATAACCATGCATTATTAAAAACTCATAAATGTGCCTTTAATCCTCACAAATGATATTGCCCAATGTCCTATAAAAATGCAGATAATGTAGACAAGAACACATTTATATGCAGGGACAAATACACAACTTATAAAATAAACACTAAACATCTTACATGGAGTTTCTATGATAAGCTAACTGACGGCAGATACGTTTATATAATATTATGTACTGGTCATGCAATATTTTTTGCCTGTTTGAGGTTTCCGCTTTTTCCCAAACCATAAAGGTATCTAGGGTAATTTGGCACTTGGCACATAATCTATACTTTCTTCATTTGTCCTGTTTGGTTGTCTACATACAAGTGACAGTCATACAGAATTGACGTTTTTCAATATCAGATCATTACCACCAGAAACATGAGTCCACAGTGACTTAAGCTTTACTGGGAAATTTATAAACTCCACAAGTGTTATTAATTGAATCCCTACAATGTTTATACCCATACATTGCACAATGATTGCGTAAATCCATTTTATTCAACCTGAAAAATATATCATACCATAATTTTGACTTGACCTGTTTACCGATGTGTGTAGTAAGAATGACTTGACTGCCCCCACGATTGCTTGTATCACAAAAGCTAATAAAAGAACATACAACCTTGAGGCATCAGTGCATGTGCAAAACAATGTGAAAGGACTCTATTGTTGTTGGAAAAGTTTGTTGCAAACATATAAATGATATAATATGTCTACTACTTAAATTACTACTACTACTACTACTACTACTACTACTACTACTACTAATAATAATAATAATAATAATAATAATAATAATAATAATAATAATAATAATAATAATCTCATTTTAATCTTTCTATGTCAGACACTTGAAAGCCAGCAAAGAAACCAATTTATTTAAGAATACATTATTTGAAAAGGAGTTAAAAATAATTGTTTAAAACAATTCTTTTTGACTAACCTTGCTAAAATATTTTTATCTATAAAGTATATGTGAGTGTGTGATATGGATTAATAACGTAGTTTTAACAATTTCTCAGTCGTATCGCTAGGATATCTGCAGTGTGGCAGTTAATAGTGATGTCTAGCACTGGGGCATCATGCTGCAGACATGTAACATGATGTGCCACACAGTCACATTATCCTGATACCAGGCTGACCAGTCCGAACACTAACCTCTTAATGCTGAGCACCTAGCGAGGCAGCTGTTAGTACCATTTTTTTTTTAGAAATCTTTGATATGACTTGACCGAGGTTCAAACCCGTGACCCTCTTCATCCGAGGCGGCTCTCTAACCACTAGGCCACCAGAGCAGTCCTTCTAAAAAGTACTAATTTCGGAAGGAAAACAAATGTGAAAATAGAATGAAACACAATTTTCTGAAAGGCAATAATTCCTTTTATGCTGAAAATTTTGTTCAGGAATTCAAGATAAGATCGTTTCTTATTTTAAACTGCTGACTGTTGAAACCATCTCTGATATTCTACAGCAATAACAGGATTTTCAATTTAACTGCGATGTTGAGCATATTGGAAGACAGATTGACGTCATTATCATTTAGGACCAACAAGACGCCATGAAAAGTCTTGTGATGGAAATTCCATTTTGATATGACTCGATATCATTTTGGCACCATTTTCAATTTGAACAAATATAAAATAGTAAAACTTCTTGTGGGATAAATACAATAGAGATAACACGATTTTCAAGATATCCATTGTGCTGACCATATAGGAAGTCAGATTGGCACCATTTTTATTTTACAAACAACTAGACTTTATAGTCTTTCTGTGAAAACCCTATGCTGATGTATCATTCATTCAGGAGAAGTGATAGGATTTTCATGATTGTCACTGTTGTCAACTAAAATTAGCTCAACATCATAAGAAGTCTTTTGGTAAAACTCCCATGGCAATATTTGTTTCCATTCACAAGGAGTAGCCATAACAAGATTTTTTAAGATACTGCTGTGGCAGCCATATTGGATATCAGATCAGCGCCATTTTCTTTAGGACCAACTGGACATCTTAAGAAAACTTTTAGTGGAAACTTCATACTGATAGGATCATCCATTCAGGGGAAGCAGCAATAGCAAGATTTCAAAATGGCCTTTCTGGACGCCATATTGGATGGCCACCCAGCACCATTTTGGGGGGGACCAACTAGACCATGGAGTGATTGTGTGTGTGTGTGTGTGTGTGTGTGTGTGTGTGTAAAATTTCAATGCAATAGTCTAAGTAGTTGAAGAGAAGTAGTAATAACAAGCTAGAGTTAACAGATGAACAGACAATGTACAACATATTATATATAAACCCACCAGGTTTGTGGCAAGTAGTGCTATGTCCTAAAATCTTTACTCCAGTGTAAAAAATAACTAGAGATGGACAGGTAGGGAAATTTTGCAGTGTACCTAGCAGAGTCAAGTTTCTTTGTTTATATTTTGTCGAATTTCCCCACACATGTCCTCTCACTCCCGTATTTTCGTCAATAATAAAATTATTTTCGTTATTTATATTTTTAAATATTGTATTACTGCAGTGGTGGGGGAACCAACCCAGTAACATCAAATGTTTATCATGTACCACCATCACCAACTTTCTAAGCAAGTATGGACCAGGGGCATCCACAGAATTATTTCTGGGTGGGGGACAAACATGTATTGGTCAGCTATTAAGTTTTACAGATGGAGGCCAAGAAATGTTTAGAGGTGAAATCACTTGGGGGAATGACCCTCCTTAATAATAATAATAATAATAATAATAATAATAATAATAATAATAATAATAATAATGATAATAATAATAATAATAATAATAATAATAATAATAATAATAATAATAATAATAATATTAATGATAATAATAAACAACTCTTTTGAGAATTTTTTCAGGCAATCTACTGCAACCCTTTAGTTTAAATTTATTTAAGAATAAGTAGGTAACTTATGTCAAAATGTTAGGATATGTCAGGAGCGGTTTGCTAATAGAGATAAGAATTTATTCAAAAGGTTCAGTGTGAAAAAAGGTATACAAGCAGCTGAAAGACTGCTGTAATGTCCAAGTAATCTAAGAGTTTATTTACTTATAACCATGATAAAGTCAATATAACTGTATGATTCTTTGTTTAATATTTTTATTTTGCCATTGTGCTAAACTTGATTTGGAATGGGCATGCAGATGTACAATTATAATAACATATAAATGTTATGATGGATATGAGCAAAATAAAATGACCCTTTCTGCTATTACAGTGGTGGCATAAAAAACACTGACATGATAAAATTTGGTTTTTTTTCAACATTAATAATATTCCTGCTTTCCCAAATTGTCCTGTTGAAATTCCTGGCAAATTTGTCCAAATCAGCTTTCACTGATACATAAAACCATTTGACATTTCCTAATGCAAGGTTTAGCTTGGATTATACACGAATTGAAATCACCCTCTTATGACAATATTTCCAATTTGTTTATTATATACATATTAATTATTTGATATTATTTAGAAATATATTATGTGATCAGCACAGTGTAATTCCAACTGTTAACTGCTATTTATTTGTTTATATGATTTGATGCATATAAAGTTATTTTTTATGGACCAGCTATATGTTTTTCTTTACTAGCAATGTTTTTTGTTGTCATTTTAATGCATAGTTTATTAGTATCTAACTTTGTAACTATGGATATAACCTAAACCCAGTCGGGAAACATGTTGAAATCATTATGATATTATGTACTTTAATGTACAGTGTTTATGATGTAAAATTGATTTGATGCATTAAGTGAGCTTAGTTGGAAGAGTGTAGGACTTTTAATCTACGTTTTGTGGGTTCGATACCTGCCTATGCCAGCCGGGTTCATCTGTCTCGGTGTCATAGGGAAAAGCACTTAGCTCCAATCTTTTCAGCATGATATAGTGAATAATGTGTTGAAAGTAAAGAAGGTTGACACTGGGAAATGTGAAAAAGTCTGACGTAATGATGTTTGCTGGGGCATGGCTTAACCAGAATATTTTAAAGGATGAAATATAAAAAGTAATCTTAACTATTTTATTTTAATAGATTCTAATTAAAGCTTTTCTCTTTCCTGTGTAAAAGAAAACTATTTTGAAATTTTAAACTCAGTTAGGTTTGTAAAGATACAGGAATGGCTGGTTACATTTAATACATACAAGACTGAATTAATGCTAATATAAAAAAGGGTACCCAAACTATCCAGTATGTATACATAGCTGAAATAAATATATAAGAGGTTACTCATTACAAACATTTAGATATTATCTTGGCTAGTGATTAATCATAGCACGCACATATTAAATGTGGCTTTTTCTGATAAAATCTGGGAGGATTTTCAAAAATTTTAAAAGTTTTCAATTAAAATCAGATTGATTGTCTTTGGACAAATGTACACAATTATTATATTTTAACTTCTCGGCAAAATGCAGTCTCAGTTTGTTGCACTTTGGACTTGGAATGACTTGATGGACAGAAAGATTACTATATTAAGATACAGATGTATAAATCTGTTTAAAGCATGAAATAAATATTCCTCTTTAGAAGATATGGAAATTTTAACACCAAGTTACCAGTGTGTGGGAGTGGCACCGATTTTCTTGTTTCATTTTTTATTTTTATTTGCATTCAATATACAGATCGCTTCACTCAGCATGCATTCCATGAATTCTGGATTATTCATAACAAATGTTAGCTATGTATGTACACTTTTAATAACATTTATGACCATGTATGTGTATTCTTTTTGAGATACTATTAGAGTCACATTTGCATGCATGCTTAATTGTTACGTGTAGGCTCGTACAAAAATAACAAGAGAAAAGAGTGAAGTCTACAAGCTTTGTATATTTTAACAAAATAATTTATTTCCCCAGAAAACAATGTAAAAATTGGAAATAGGACTTACGGTTTGTGAATATAATCCAAAATTTAATCCTAAGAATGAAAAATATAAGTCCTATCACTAAACAGTTCTAATAAAGTCCGAGTTCGAATTTCGATGAAATTCCAATATGGAGGCGATGACGTCAGATGCGATCGTTGTACTGGTGGTAATAGATCCTCGATTGAATCACAGTTTATGTTTCCATATAACTCCAGAATAAATTTCCACTGAATTTCTTTCCCCCAGAACTTTTTATAAAAAAAGTACACTTGTTTAGTTTCCTAGAGAATAAATTATTAAATTCCAAAAACAAATGAAAGTCAAACTGACAACAACAGTTAGAAACACATTGTTTCATCAAGGTGTTAAAAACGACTCTGGCCCGATCTAGCAGAAAATAGCTGTTTTAAGCGTCGATTTCAAATCACATGGTACTCCACGTGATAGGCTACGTGATTTACTAGCTTGAACAACGCAATAGGAAAAATGAAATTTGTCACGTAGCAAGAACAGCCCTATCTAAGAACTAGATTCTCACTCTGAAATAAATTTAAAAATAATAGATTGTTTATTCAGACTAACACGTATATCGAAATGACCTTGGCAATAGCCAATCGTTTTCGCGAAGGATTTACAAACTCCATGTACCAGGGTGATCCAAAAATAGAGCTAGTGTAATAGCTTTTACGTTCAAAATAAACTGAATTTACTGAAAAAAATATTGAATCCCTTGGAAATAATCATTACAATAAAATGTAATGAAACAAAAATAAAATAAAAAGAATTTTAAAACCAACACACAAGCAATCTAATTACATATACGTAACACTTCCCCCCCATAACAAAAAAGAAAAATTAATATAATAAAGCTAGATTAATATAATAAAGCTTTCTTTTTACCATGTGTAAATTATATATGAGGTAAAACAAAATTGCATAAGAAAATTCTTATGAATTATATAAAGTGGACATGAAATAATATTTCTATACACGGGAAAGTGCGCCTGCAATCAAACTGTCTTTCCCTTTGATGTGTAAGATTATATTCTTGCAAAAATAAACTCCACCTTAATAATCTTTGATTTTTATTTTTCATCTTGTCGATGAAAGTAAGGGAGTTGTGATCACGATACACAAACACCGGAAAAGGAGCTGAGCTAATGTAAACTTCAAAATGCTGCAATGCCAATATTAAAGCCAGACATTCCTTCTCGATTGTTGAGTAATTTATTTGGTGCTTATTTAATTTCTTAGAGACATAGCACACTGCGTGTTCAACACCATTTCTATCTTCTTGAATGAATACTGCTCCAACCCCAACATGACTTGCATCAACAGATAATTTAAAAGACTGTTTGAAATTTGTAGCTGTGACAACCGGCGCATTTTTGAGTATGGCTTTTAATCTATCAAAAGCTTCCTGAAATTTTTCAGTCCAAAGAAACTTGTTTTTTTCTTACATAACAAGTTTGTCAGGGGTTCTGCAATATTAGAAAAATTGGAACAAAACTTTCGATAGTATCCGGCCATACCCAAAAATCGCATCAGTTGCTTTTTACTGACAGGCACAGGGAAATAAGAGATAGCTTTGACCTTAGCATCGATAGGTTTAACTTAACCATGTCCCACAATATATCCTCCAATAGTTACACAAGCACAACAGAACTCACTTTTAGATAAATGAATTATCGAATTTGCATCAGTGAGTCTGTCGAAGAATTTCCGAATCGTGTCTAGATGTTCTTTCCAGGTGTCGTTGTAGATGATGACATCATCGATGCAAGCATCACAATTATCTAGACCAGAGGTAATCATATCCATCAAGCGATGAAAAGTACTTGGGGAACCCTTCATCCCGAACGGCATTACTTTATATTGATGGAATCCATCTGAAGTCACAAATGCCGAAATTTCTTTTGCTCTTTCCGTTAGTGGAATTTGCCAAAATTCTTTCAGAAGGTCAAATTTGGTGACACATTTGGCATTTCCAATTTTATCAATACAGTCATCGATTCTTGGTAATGGAAATGAATCTGCCTTTGTCACACTGTTCACCTTCCTATAATCAGTGCACACATGGAAAGTTTTATCTGTTTTCGGAACAAGTATACATGGTGAACTCCAATCACTTTTACCGGTCTCTACGAAATCGTTCTCCAGCAAATACTGGATTTCCTTTTTCAAGTATTCCTGTTTGAGAGGGTTCATCCTTTATGGATGTTGTTTCACAGGTTTAGAATCTACAATTTCAACGTCATGAAAAATTTTGTTTGTCCTTGTAAGAATATCTGGAAACAAGTGCTCATATTCGAATAATAACTGTTTAAGTTCATTCCTTTCTTCTTGTTGTAAATATAAAAGTTTCTGGTCCTGATCTTTCATAATTTCCGAATTCTGAAGATTTGTTGCTCCAAGATCAACAGTGTCCGATTGAATTTCTTCACTTAAACCCTCAGTTGGTGGGACAGATACAACTAAATTAATTTCATAATTTACTTGGCTATCTCTTTCACTATCCTCGTATAACATGTTAATGTGGCAAAGTTGTTTTTCTTTTCGCCTACCAGGAGTATTTATGTTGCAATTCAAATCATTTACATTTTTGTTTTTCAACCGTGTATGGACCATAATACTTGGCCTGAAGAGGATTTTGTTAAATGGGCAAGAGAGCTAGAACTCTATCACCAGGCTGAAAACTCCTATCCCTTGAGTTTTTATCATATCTCGATTTCATTCTGGACTGAGTAGAGCGCAGATTTGCTCTTGCGACCTCACAAGCCTTTGACAACTTGTACTTAACATCAGGAACATAATCAAGAAGATTGAGCTCAGTATCTTCATTAGAAAAATGTTTTTCTTTCAACAACTTCAAAGGTTCACGCACAGTATGTCCGAAAACTAGTTCAAAGGGACTGAATCCTAAGGACTCTTGAACAGACTCCCTAACAGCAAACAAACGTAAATGAATGCCTTCATCCCAATCTTTACTCGTATCAAAGCAATATGACCGAATCTTATTCTGTAAAGTCTGATGAAATCTTTCTAAGTCCCCTTGGCTGTCAGGGTGATAGGCAGAAGATTTAAATTGTTGAATGCCTAATTCGTGCATAGCTTGCTGGAAAATTCCAGACATGAAATTTGAACCTTAAAAAAAACTTTATCAAAGTTTTTACTATGGTGTTGGTTTTAATATTCCTCAAAGGAATTGCCTCTGGCAATCTTGTTGACGCACACATGATGGTAAACAAATATTGGTTGCCTGACTTGGTCTTATTTAAGGGACCAACACAGTCTACCATAAGTCTGCTAAATGGTTCGTCAAATGCAGGAATAGGTTGCAGTTGAGCCTCAGGTATCTTCTGATTGGGTTTTCCTACCATTTGACAAGTATGACAAGGTCTACAAAATTTACAAACATCACTTTTGATATTTGGCCAATAAAAGTGAGTCAAGATCTTGTGACAAGTTTTATTTATCCCTAAATGACTCGCGTAGCGTTTACAAACTCCATGTACCAGAGTGAGCCAAAAATAGTGCTAATGTAATACCTTCTACGTTCTAAATAAACTGAATTTACTGAAAAAATTATCGATTCCCGTGAAAATAATCATTACAATAAAATGTAATGAAACAAAAATAAAATAAAAAAGATTTTTAAAACTAACACACAAGCAATTTAATTACATATTCGTATCATAATACACACTAGGGCTGCATCCATTATTAAAGTCATTAACTAGTGAACCATAATACATTAACCGAACCTAAATTGTTAGATTAGAACAGTTCTGTTCAAACCTTTATATGCATCACATATATAAAACACATATTTAAACATATTTATACAGTGGCATCAGATTTAATTTCTTGTTATATAGTTTCATATAATATTTACACAATAATTACATTTAGAGAGAGAGGTGATCAATGATTTCTGCACACAAGTGACAAGACTATCTTAAACCAGGTTTTTCCAGTAGTTTCTGACATCAGCACTATTTGTGGGAAAAGATGTTTGATTTATAAAACCAAACCTATCAAAATTACTACATAATAAAATCATTCATTAACAAGAAATATTATTGAGTGTGCTGAGAGCAGACTGCTGAAATGGTCATACAGTTAAGAAGGGTTTTGAAAAGAAAAATAGCTACAGCATCATAGCTTTGAGTACTACTTTTACCTATTTTTTTTATAAACTGGAGGCTCAGTATAGGATAGTAAGGGAGAGAGAGAGGGGATGGGGGTGGGAGTGAGTCCACAAATTGTGAGGGCAGAAAGTTTGCAGCTTGCAAATACTTCTGATAATAATTTTAGAATAGACACAGTTCTAGAAGTACATGGTAATACTTGATGTACTTGCTTGCACAAATTCAAGTAATATGGTTGTGAATATAAGAGTTTTTTCTCCTTTTTTTCTTGAGTGTGTTTACTGATCTGCAGGTTCCATTCTGTTAAGTATTGTACACTTTTACAGGTGTAAGGGAGCCATTCACATGAAAGTGTTGATTATATTTACACATTTATTTCTATCATCTATAAACTATCACTGACTCAGAACTACAAGCTCTGATACTTGAAGACCATGTAACTAAGGAAAGCGCTCTGATAATTAACAGAGATTGGCGTATCATTGGTCAACCAGGACCAGAAAATCTGTTTACTAAAATAGATAAGAAATAGCACTGATTGACTGTAATGAAGATGGCTTTAGAACACTTGAACTTAGTGCTGAAGTAAAACAACTGCATATCAAATCTATCTTCACTAATTAATTCCCATGGGTCAGTGTTGAACAGTGTCGGAACCTTGCTGCCTGAATAGAGAATCCTTTTGAATAGAGTATCACTCTGAATGTAGAATGAAGATGGTCAGTTTTCTAGTCAGTGTATTAATTATAATGAAACGAAAGTAGAAGATAGTCTGTAGAAGCCATTGTGAACAAGAATTATCAAGCAGAAAATAAATTCAGATATAAGTGGTCTTGACAATAAAATCCTGGCCACAGTGATAAGACATGGCATAAAAGAACTTTCTTTTCTATGATATCAATTTAGGTACTATGATGAGTTGATAAAAACCAGAGGTAAATTTTGCTTTCCTTGTGAGTTTAAGTAACTGTATTTAAAGTCTCCCTCAGTAGCTGTTATATTATCGACCCATAGAAGCCAGATTTTAGTGGATGATTATTTCCCTTGTTTTTGTTGGTTTTGTCAGCACTTTTTAACACATTAATGGCTATATCATGTCAAGGAAATGTGAGTGAAATACTTTTCCCAACGACTCACCAAGGCAGTTGGCCCAGGTCTGTTCAGTATCAAAGTGTGAAAATTAGGATTAAGAGTATGTTTCCCTGTCAACTGAGCTACTGCAACTTACTTTGCTGGGTGAAAATACATACATACATACATACATACATACATACATACATACATACATACATACATACATACACACATACATACATACATACATACATACATGTATGCATGCATACATATTCCCATGCACATTTACAATAAAAATATATAGTCAATAATGATGTAGATAGAATATTGTGAATTATTTGGACTCGGATTTTAAAATAGCAAGTTCAAGTACAAAATGTTAACAAATGTGTAAAAGAAATGCAAGGAGGTTGTAGTGGCCTGAACATCTAATTGGGTCACTTACATGTCAATACATATACATTTATTTATATTTTATTTGTCTTTCCCAAATATTTTTGCTCAGTTGTGATTAGAAGATTTTTTCTACCCAAACGAAGTCTGAAAAGTGTACACCCAAGTGACCTGCACAGTTACACAGGAAGAACTGCAAAATCACATAGGAACACATTTGTCTTTGTTGCAATTACAGTCAACTGGATTCCAGCAAACTGATACTGATAGTGCTGGAATATGATAGCCTACATGTCTTAGGGTCCAGTAACTGGGTCTCTTATAAAGACAAAATGATATCCACTGTTTGGTCATCCTCCGAGAAGTGAGACAGTAGGGCAAAATGGAGCCCAAACATAAGTGGAAGATAAAAGACGATGTTTTTGTTTCCAAAGACATCTTTGTTTTGATTACAGAAAGGAGGACACTACAGACATCTGCAGCAGCAGTCAGACAACATATAAAGGTATATTATCCATGTTATGATATTTGAATCAATTGATTTAATAGTTTATTTTAATTTGATAGCTAGGTTTTCAGATTTTTTTTATAACCTTTATATAAAGTAATTTCCAAAAACACAATTGAAATCAAACAGGTTAACATAAATTAGTGAATTACTTTCTTTTACATGAGGATGAATATTTTATATTAGATTTTCCAAGTCATGTTCATTTAGCAGTTTTAAACTTAATTCTAAGCAGTATATTTGATTGGCGATATCACT